>OU015493.1:132872848-133150348 GCA_907164885.2 Dolomedes plantarius | reverse complement strand
TTTTTACACCCCTCGCCTGCGCGTAGGAATGAAAGACGTAAAATAGTTCTTTTCGGCTCCTTGCGTTACGGGCATACAACCACCTTAACTCTGGAATGCCCTGGCCCTTCTTGGATGTTAGAGGCTGAATTATTTTTTTCATGCATTGGTACTTGGCTGTTTTTCCTTTATTAATAAGCTGCGGAGGAACTCGCCTTCTTCAGGTGTTGTATCCCACCGCGGAAGAAAAAAACTCCTCCTCGAGCCGGCCTGAGTGCAGAATCACTTAACATTCCTTTGGGCTGTGTTTTTGGTACGAAGCTAGATGGACACTCCGAGATCCCACGGGGTCCTGCGAAAGCGTAAGACAAAAAATGGCAAGGAAGGAGGTATAGAGTTACCGTGGCATAGATTTTGAAAAGAAAAAGGTAACTCTAAGGAAAACCGAGTTTAGGGAAAGAAAAGGGGTTTTACCAAATATCTAATTTTATATTATTAAATTAAATTTTACAAAACAACCTTATACAGCCATCCAATAGAATAATCCAGCCACCTTACATTATATCTATAAATATACATATATCATAACAGAGAAAGACGTGATATTATAAATAAAACATACAGTCTTACATTAACCATAACAACATCCCTCTTGTACGAAAAAAAAAAATTTTTAACGAAGGGAAAAAATTTTTTTTCACTCTCCCCTTACAGAGACAAAAATAATTTAAAAAACTTAAAGAAGTCATGTTGGGTATTCGTACACATATGTTGTAAAAAACAAATGGAACACTAACATAAGATACACACTTCGATTGTCTAAGACTTAAAAACTTTTACATCTGAGAGAAAGTTCTCTACAACCAAAGTTTCCAACTGAAACAGTAGCTTACTCGTTAGCCTGCCTGAACTAGGAACAACCTAGCTGAAGAGGCAACAACCTGATCACGCAAGCCACTAACTGCGATTGATTTTACTTAAAAAATTTACACATTACTTTTCCAAAATACAAAAAAAAAACTACACATTACATTTTAATTACAACAAAACAATACGTTACCACAAGGCGCAGAAGAAGAGTGTCCTTAAACGTGCAAATATATACACCTCAAACAGCTTTCACTCTTGGGACTAGCGTGGAGTGCATGGACATGACGTTATGAAGTTCCCAAAGGGAAAAAAGAAGACAAGATCGGGACTTTACAGTACATGCAGGGTGACTTGGCAAGCATGCATTGCCTTACAAAGGATAATACAATAAATTTGTGCAAATATGTTGGTAGCTGGACACATTCTTCTTCTTCTTCTTTTTTCTTTTTTCTTTTTTTTTTTTAAGATGGAACAGCCAGCGAATCCTTATTTATTTATTTATTTATTTTTCGCTGCATACACAACTGCTATTTAATAGTCCTTATCCTATCTTGTGTGTATTAGCTGACCGCTGAGTCTTTTCGTTGTCACGGCTGAATTCGCATCCGCACGGATTACATTTCATCCAGTTTTTTTTTTTTTTTACAATTCACTGGGGAAAACACAATGCAAACTATAAACAAAATTTTCTATAGAATACTTTACACAAAAAAAAACCTTTGTTCTATCAAAAGACCAAGTGGAGACACCTTGACATGTGGTAACATACACAACAATTCACTTTTACTATTATTTTTTTTTCGGATAATTGTACAAAAATAAGTGATATATACACGCGGCCGTAATTCTATTAAGCACGAAAAGCAAATTGCCAGAGCCTAGTTTCCAGATGGGCTCTGCCTAGTCTGAGACCTGGTCCTCATGTTAGAAGGGGGAAGGTTATCCCACCTAGAACTCCTGACCTGCACACGCTGAGAACTACCTTGCTGAGTAGGCGAATCCTTAGAGCCAACCCTAAGAGAGCCCCGCGGACAGTAATTTTCACCCCGGCTCAGTCCCACCGCTCTAGCCTGGGGACGGCTCCCACTCTTAGCCGTGTTTATGAAAAAACGGGTCCTCTGCTTAGAAAACCTAGGAGGAGGATTAAAATTTTCTGCATCACAATTCCTGGGCTGGGTAACCTTATCCTCAGCTGCCACAACAACCTCCTCTTTCTCAGGCCAAGCGGGAAAAATTTTCCTGTCGGGGACTTTGGACAACCTATCAACATGTACTACCTCCGAATGGGATGGATCGGCAACTAATTGAATATTAAAGTTAACTTTAGATGTTTGTGCAACTACGCGAAAAGGGCCTTTATTCAATTTGGAAAACTTTTTACACAAACCGGGCTTAATTGCCGGGGAATACAGCATTACCAAATCACCAATTTTAATGTTTTTATCTATTGCAAATTTCTTTCTATAGTTTTCTTGTGATTCAGCTGAATTTTCTAGATGGGCTTTAACTTGTTTAAAAACGTTACGAAGGGAGGGTATTAAATTTTGACAATAACTAGGGGCATCACAATAAGAAAATTTACTTTCCCCTGCTAAAATATTATAAGGGAGAACCAAATCTCTACCATAAGTTACAAAGGAGGGGGATTCATTAGTGGACAAATGGACTGCAGTACGGATTGCCAAAAGGGCAAATTTTAATTTTACATCCCAGTCGGTGTGACTCTGATTTACCAGATGGGCTAAAGCTGAAGAAATTGTGGCATGCTGACGCTCAATTTTAGCATTCCCTGATGGATGAAACGCCGACGTGCTGATATGCCTAATATTTAAATCCTTATACACTCTAGAAATAGCTTCCCCAATTAAGTTTGCACCTTTGTCTGTTACGATGACTTTGGGACACCCATGGCGAGAAATAAACTCAGCTAAAGTATCAGCGATGGCGTCAGAAGTTATGTTAGAAACAGGATACGCCTCAGGCCACTTAGAAAAAGCGCAAACATACGCCACGATATATTTGTTTCCCTGAAAAGTTTGCGGATACGGGCCTGAAATGTCTAAATGGACTGTCTGCATAGGGGCATCCTGAATCTTCAGACGCTGTAACTCAGCCAAACCACCTGGTTTATGAGCACGGCGCTCCAAACATTGCATACAAGATTTAATTAAATTTTGGACATGCGCACTTAGCCCCGGGCAAAAGAAAAATTGTTTAAGTCGATTATAGGTCTTAAAATGTCCCATATGGCAAGCTATTAAGGATTCGTGCGCTAAAGAAAAAACTTTGGTTAACAGGCTGAGCGGAAGCACCACCTTCTCTTGGGAATCTCTTCGGGACTTACCCCTCAAATCAATACATTTTAAAACATTATTCTGGGAAATAAAAAAATTCATGTAGACAGGTCTCACCTGGAGTCCCTTTTTCACTAATTTTAAAACTTTACTACAAAATGGATCTTTCTCCTGGGCTGCTCTAACTTCTTTTAAAAAAATTTGGTCTTCGATGACATTAAACGATACCTGATCAGGAGGGATTGCATAGCACTGTTCACCATTTACAGGTTCGCTTACATAGTTTACCTCTTCAGAAATTTCAAAATTTATATACCTAGACAAAAAATCGGCCGTGGAGTTGCATTTACCTTTTATGAATCGCGTTTCAAAATCAAAATCTGCTAAGGAACATAGCCAACGGGCAATACGGGAGGTGGGGTCTTTAAGTTTCAAGGCATGAGTAAGGGCAGCATGATCAGTAAACAATAAAAATTTTGAATTAAAAAGATAACATTTGAAATAATTGACTGCCCAAACTACCGCTAAAAGCTCGCGCTCTGTCGTCGAATACCGCGTTTCTACCTCTTTTAATTTACGGCTTGCAAACGCCACAGGGCGAGGAAAATTATCCTCATCCAACTGTGCTAACACTGCACCTGAGGCAAAACCCGAAGAATCAGTGTAAAGAATAAATGGCTTGTCTAGCTCGGGAAGTTTTAAAGTAGGGATAGCCGCAAGACCCGCACGTAAATCGTCAAATTCCGCCTGCGCTTCTCTAGTCCAAAAAAATTTTCCTCTATCTTTAGTTAAATTAGTTAAGTGGAGGGCTCTTTTAGAAAAATCCGGCAAAAACTTCCTGTAGAAATTCAAAGTGCCTAAAAAGCTGCGAACCTGCTTACGGGAAGTAGGAATTTTAAATTTCTTAATTACACTAACATTCCTATCGGTAGGAGAAATCTGACCATTCTGAACTTTAAATCCTAGAAAAGTAATAGATGTTTTTAAAAAAGAACACTTACTGGGTTTTAATTTTAAATTATGCTGCCTTAACCTATCAAAAAGAAGTTGAAGTTTCTCAAAATGGGACGGAATATCTTTTGAAGCGACGGCAATGTCGTCTATGTAAATTTGAATGGAGAGGTCATTTAAATCGCCTAAAACCACGTTCATTAGCCTTTGAAAGGCGTTGGGACTTGTCGCAAGCCCAAAGGGACTACGGGTAAAATTAAAGAGACCTTTATGGGTCGAAATGGCCAGTTTGAATTGATCTTCCTCTTTGATTAGCTGTTGAAAAAAACCAGAGGTCAAATCCAAAGTTGAAAAAAAATTTGCACCCGATAAAGAGTCAATCGTCTCATTAATATTGGGAATGGGGAAAGAATCTTTAATTAACTTCTTATTTAATTTTCTAAAGTCGACCGCTAGCCGATAACCACCATCAGCTTTTTTAACGAGCATAACCGGCGCTGCAAACTCCGACGTTGAGGGGACTAAAATTCCACTTTCTAATAAAATATTTAACTGATCGTTCATCTCATTTCTTAAATGATACGGCACTCTATACGGCTTAGACTTAACGGGCACATCATCAATTAAATTAATATTATGGGGAACCGTTGAACACCCAGGAAGATCTAAAACTGAGGCAGCAAAAACATCAGAGTTGTGATTTAAAAAATTTTGAACTTTAAGTTTTAAAGGGGAAGACAAATGGTTAAGGTCGAATTTAGTGTCCCAAGTTAAATCAGCATGGTCCAAGGTAGCAATATCATTTTGCTCAACATAATTTACATAATCCATTTTATTTACACTAAAAAGAGGTTCCACATAACCTAACTCTGATCCTTTATTTATATGTACGTGTTCTGCACCAAAATTTGCAATCCGAACAAAAAGAGATGCTCTTTATTTTTACAAATGGCGTTAGCGACCAAAACATTCGAAATACTAGTATTAGGGATAATTAGAATTAAATCGGAATCAGATGGAAGGGTTGATTTCACTTTAGCCGGTATAATAATCTGCTTCCCTGGGGGTAAGATTACTTTACTTCTAGAAACAATTTTAATTTTGGGATCTGCTATACTAACAGCATTGACCTCCCTATCTACAGCAACATTAAAAGGGATACTCGTGGAATCGGGGCACAAAATTTGATTATTTCTAAAATCAATAACAATGTTATACTTCGTTAGGAAAGGAATCCCCAAAATTAAGTCAAAATTCTTGGAAATGGGACCCTGAGTTACATTAAAAACCTCACAACATTTAAAATTAGCAAAATCAAAAAACAACTGAGCTTGAGAGGCAATTTTCACGGCATGCCCCGAAACAGTTCTAAGAGGAATACTACACTTCTTGACACTTAATGATTTAAAATGATCACTTGTCTGGGTACCAATTAAATTTACCGAGCTACCCGAATCCAACAGTGCCACAAAAATATTATCAGAGGTATAAATATTGACAATGGGCAGATTAAAAACTGAGGGCTAACCATGGTGAAAAAATTCTCAGCGTGTGGCCAGTCTGAAGGCCCCTTTCTATCACTAAGCTGGCTACTTAATGAGGGCTCTAGTAGTTTAAATTCCGTTGATTAAAATTTGTGCCATTTCCCCTGAAATTCCCTCGCCCTCTAAAATTATTAACTTGTTGTGAATTTTCTTCTTCAAAATGGACCCATCTTTGTTGACCCTGAAAATTCGGCTGGGGAGTGAAGTTTTGGTTATAAACAGTTCAGCTACCTCTGAATTGAGGACTAGGGGACCTGCCATAATAGCCCCTCTCCCGCCTCGGTGCCCTATACGAATTTCCCCTCGCGAACTGATCGCTCTCCCTGCTAGGGGACGGCTCAAAATTTCGCCACCCGCGGCTGGGAGACCTGGCAAAATTTTGCGGGGACTGATGTCTCGGACTAGGCTGACCCCGGAACGCGGAACCCCTCTCAGAATTACGCTCGCGCTGGGGACACTGATTTCTTCGGTGACCCAGCTGCTTACAGAGGAAACACCTGCCTTGAGGCGGAGCCTGCAGAGGTGGGGTAATCGCTAGATTTTCCAACTTTGTGGAAAGAAGGCTGACCGAATCCTGGAGCTTTACTACTATATTCTCCAACTTTGTTTGCCTATCCTCGCTGAAAGCACCTTTTTCCTGACCAATGGCATACACCACCGCTGGTGGCTCCGGCTCTAGCATAGCACCCACCTCCTTCATAGCCCTTTCTTCCAGACATGCTATGTCTATTAATTCCTGCAGCTTTTCGGGATTCCTAGCTATGACCGCTCTACGTATGGGGGGTAACAAGTTTTTTAACAACATGGCCATTAGCCACTGCTCCTCCATCTCTTTTCTCGTCGCATCCGGTAAATTATGGGTTTTGATAAGTACTTTCACTTTCGACCTCGCTATAGCCAAAAATTCTTTGACTGGGGTATGCTTATCTTGTTTAAATGCCCAAAATTCTGCCAATAGGGTAGCCGGGTCCTTTTCGTTTTCGAATCTCTCTCCCAAAATCCTGAATAGGTCTTTTACAGAACAAATTTCCTCCCTAAAGTTTGCAAAAACCGTTTGGGCTTGCCCAGCAAGCCGCTGCTGAACAGCAAAAAATTGGTCTTCTGGGGACCACTGTAAAAATTTCGCTATTTCCTCAAATTTATTTTTAAATCGAGAAAAGTGGAAATGTGGATCCGCACCAGTAAAGGTCGGAATTAACTCTAAGTGATTTAGCAGAAGATCACGCCTCTGGAAAGTTATAGCCCCTAAAACCTGCTGTGCCTCATCACTAGCTACATCACCCCTCTCACTACCGGCAGTACACTGCTCGGAACCAACTGAGTCAGGCATTACTACAAGAACAAATTATCCCCCAAACAGAAAAATAGCATCCAAACCTTTCTCTCACAATTACACTATAAAGAAATCATCCCCCCAAATTTTTTCACATACAACATGATTAAAATACACATTTTAAACAATTACACACTAAAATTGACCCCCAAAACAACCTCTCCACAATCATAAATACAACTTGCTGCCATAGAATTAAACTGAGGGCAAATGAAAAATAACACTTAAATTCAAATGACCAAAAGAAAAGGCTTGACAATTATATTTTTAAACTTAACAACAATTTATTCAGACCTTACATGATTTAACGTTACAATAATTTTTTTTTTACCCTTAAGACTATCCTCATCATAAATTAAATCTGCACTTATCCATTTACTTATATATATATATAATAATCACAATGGTTACACACACATATTACATAAGAACGGATGGCTGGTGACCTGTAGGTTTTTAACACTTTATATGAGCTCAATATAATTATAATAGAATTAAATTTAATATTACCTCAGTCGACTGTAGGCTAAAAAAATTTGAGAGGGAAATGTAAGGAAAGGAAGAAAAGAAAACAAAAAATCGAAATTGCAGGCTCCATAGCTGCTTCAATGACCAGGGAATACTTCAATTTTCCGGGATCGGACGGAGAGACGCTGAAGGGGTAAAACGGCCAAACGCTCCGAAGTCACGACAGTACTCCCTCCGTTTTTCTACACCACCCCCTCCGAAGAAAAAACCCGCGAAGGGGAAAACTTTTTTTTTTTACACCCCTCGCCTGCGCGTAGGAATGAAAGACGTAAAATAGTTCTTTTCGGCTCCTTGCGTTACGGGCATACAACCACCTTAACTCTGGAATGCCCTGGCCCTTCTTGGATGTTAGAGGCTGAATTATTTTTTTCATGCATTGGTACTTGGCTGTTTTTCCTTTATTAATAAGCTGCGGAGGAACTCGCCTTCTTCAGGTGTTGTATCCCACCGCGGAAGAAAAAAACTCCTCCTCGAGCCGGCCTGAGTGCAGAATCACTTAACATTCCTTTGGGCTGTGTTTTTGGTACGAAGCTAGATGGACACTCCGAGATCCCACGGGGTCCTGCGAAAGCGTAAGACAAAAAATGGCAAGGAAGGAGGTATAGAGTTACCGTGGCATAGATTTTGAAAAGAAAAAGGTAACTCTAAGAAAAACCGAGTTTAGGGAAAGAAAAGGGGTTTTACCAAATATCTAATTTTATATTATTAAATTAAATTTTACAAAACAACCTTATACAGCCATCCAATAGAATAATCCAGCCACCTTACATTATATCTATAAATATACATATATCATAACAGAGAAAGACGTGATATTATAAATAAAACATACAGTTTTACATTAACCATAACATATATATATATATATATATATATATATATATATATATATATATATATATATATATATATATTTATATATATATATATATATATATATATATATATATATATATATATATATATATGTGAGAATGAGTTTGGCAACACAACTGAACTATTACTACAACTTCCACTCCTCACTACTGCGGCACGAAGGACTTTAAGCGGATGTGTTGTTCTGCAAGCTCCCGATGTTTAGCTCTTTTGATGCTTCTGTGTTTATTTTTTAATTTCATACTAAGTGTTAGTCCTGTCTTGTAAACATCGTCTAGTTTAATTAAATGTTCAAAATAATTAAGTCTAATGATTCACTTCTAAAGGAAGGAGTACTAACTCCTTCCTACATGGGTGCTCGGCCCTCGGACTCGAAAAATACCCCTAGCATGCTGAACTTTAAAAAAAAAAACTTTATTTTCTTTCGATGATACGACTTGATTTCGACTTGATTTCGACTTGATTTCGACTGGATTACTGTTGTCTGTCATTTTGGATTTGGATATCGAAAGCGAAAGCCAAAGTGATGTGCCACGGACTCTGATGATACTCTGATGGGATGATGAGAACCAAAACCAGAATTGTAAGTAACTTGGATCATATTAAAATTATTTGATGCATACGTTGACGCTTGTTCAAGAAAATTTTGATGATTAAGGGAATTCTCAACTTATTGATGATTTAAGAAAACTGAAAGATATTTCGACGTTCTTTTGATGCAAGAATTTAATTGATGCTAAATTCATTTTTGATGGTCTTTGACGTTGAATTTATCACTTCTGTTTTCTTGAAGAGAATTCTATTTCGATGAAATTATTTGATGATTTGATGAAAATTTCGACATTTAACTTGAAGAATCTTGTTTCCTTGAACAAACCACAACATAATATATATTTTGAAAGATCGCGAATTGAATACTTTTGAAGATTATTATATTATTATTTTGATGCATAATTTTGACGAAGCGAATGTTTATTTGATGACAACTTTGCTTATTTGATGCGCTTTGATGTTGAACTTAATTCTGCTGTTTTCTTGCGAGAATATTTTTTATTTTTATTTTGCAGAATGTTTTGATGCTTTCGATTTCACAATTTTGATACTTTCGATTTCCCAATTTTGATGCTTTTAACATTAGAACTTTAACTATTATTTTGATGCTGCATTTACATCCTCTATTTTCTTCAACAGTGATTTATTTTGAAGATTAATTTGATGAATATTTTGCTGAAGTAATATCTAACTTGATACATATCTAAATTTACGTCATCTGTTTTCTTCAACCAGAGAAATTATTTTGAAGAACTTATTATTTGATATTTGATGCTTATTTTAGTTCATAATTTTGTTTTCTTGAACAAAACCTGTTTTAAAGATTACTTATTTTGATGCATATTTTGAGAATCAATATTTTATTATTGAATTGGTATTTGAAAAAATTTCGATTTGAAATATTATTTTCTACTTTTGAATTTGAGTAACTACGTATTATAATTAGTGATTTTGGTTTTGAATATTTGTATATTTGTGTACTATAATTGTTTGAACCTAGTATATAGTTATGGCTACTCTCAACGATTACCCCAATATTGCAAAATCATTAAAAATTGGTGGTACGAATCAAATAAAGGTTCTACATCGTTTAATTTTTGGTACAGACGGCGACAGACAAAATCGTACCAGATTACGTAAATTTACAGGTTTTAAACAGCCATTCGTGTTGGAAGCAACGAAACAGAAAGTACTTAAAGAGTTTTCACTTAAAGACTTGATTTCTATTTGTAATCTACTTCATTTAGAATTTTCAACTGACCCAGACAAATGTGCCAATACCATTCTTATGAGTCTTACTGATTTATCGTTATTAAAAGCAGAATTTTCTGATCTTTCGGAATGCGAAGTGAATGATGACTCACTTCCGGGTGCACGTTCATCCCAAACTAACAGCGTTATAGAGGAAAATAGATCTCCCTTTTTCCCCACCATTGACGCAAAAGAATCTTCGAATAAGCAAAATACACACATTTCCGTTGGTGAATCAGATCAAAATTCATTGCCTTCAGTTGAAACTGCGAATCTCTCTTTCCAGTTGTTTAGTCTGAAAGACGTTGTTGATTTAATAAAACCTTTCTCATCTCGTGATAATTACAGTGTTGAGAATTTTATATCTGACGTTGAAGAACTTTTTTGTTTATATCAGATAAACAATCCAATTCACCAAATTACTTTTGTTAGAAAATGTTTAACTGGTCCCGCTCAAACTTTAATTAGGTCTATTCGTGGAATTACAAATTGGGAACAATTGAAGCACCATTTATTAGACGAATTTTCGGACAAAATTAACGGTATTCAGTTACATAAATTAATGGAATCTCGACGTATGAAACCGTTTGAAACCCTACAAGAATATTTCTTAGCTATGAGAGATTTGGCACACAAAGGTTCTCTCGATGACTCCTCTCTGTTTGAGTATGTCATAAACGGAATTCCTGATTCAACAAACAATAAAGTTATTCTTTACGGTTGTAAATCCGTCCCTGAATTTAAGGAAAAGTTGAAAATTTATGAACAAATCTTTAACAGATCACAAAATTTCAGACAAAATAATCAGAAAAAAATTGATGCTTCCTACCTCAATGTGAAAGTCGATAATACACGTAGCCCAAATACACAGCCAGTATGTTTTTCCTGTGGCTTGAGAGGTCACAAAAGCAACCAATGTTTGAATAAGTCACATGGTAAACAATGCTACGGATGTAAAAGTTTTGGTCATGTTCATGCTAATTGCCCTAAAAGTTATCGAAATTCTAAACCAAAACCTGATTCTCAAAAACCTATTTCTGATAAAACTGTAAATGCACTTTCTCCTGAAACTTCATCGAAAAATCCCATGCATGTTGACATTCAACTTGCAGGAATTCAATTGACAGCACTCTGTGACACTGGGTCACAGGCAACCCTCATCAATGAGAAAACCTATCGAAGAATTGGTTCGCCACCATTGCAGCCCACCAACATTCCCTTTTCAGGAATTGGCAAAAACCAAGTTCACAGCATCGGATTCTTTCAGGATTCCATCGAAATTCAAACCATTACTTTACCTGCTAAAATACATGTTCTAGAGGATGACTTGATTCCTTTTGATGTGATTATCGGAATCGACTTTTTGCAGCAAACCCAATTTACATTTGATGAAGACGGTATTCGTTTTACTCTTGATAATAACATCTTCGTTAATATTGCTAATATTCCTGATGACGAAGCTTTCCCATTTGATCTTTCACACATTTTGAATTCTGAAATTCGTGAGGAAGTTCAAAATATCGTTACTTCCTACAAACCCCATAAAGTTCAAGACACTGAAATTAAAAGGACTATTTTATTACAAGATGAAATCCCCGTAAATCAACGTTCTCGACGACTCCCTTTTGCGGAACAGAAAATTGTAGAAAAACAAATTCAAGATCAGGGCCAAATATGCATGTCTGAAAAACCTCTAACATCTACTCAAGATAAGATTTCTAGGGTAGAGAAAATGGATAATCCAATTGATTTTGAACGTGATGATGATGATGATGATGCCAATGATTTAGATTTGTTTCATGATAATGATGATGGAAAATATTTAGATGATGCTGATGCCAGTGATTTAGATTTGCTTCATGATAACGATGATGATAATGCTTTTGATATTGGAACTATCAAAGCAACTCTTGAACCAAAAATATTTGATGCCGATGATGATGCCCTTGAGAATGAATCCGTCAAAAGTGAAAAGGTTGAACCAAAATTTCAAGTTATTGAAGCTCCCAAACCCCCTGAACAAATAGCAGCTTTTCAACAACAGAAAAACATTCTTTCACAAAATCCAGTTCTTCGTGTTTTTCAACAGGGATACCCATTAGAACTCCACACTGATGCCAGCTCCTTAGGTTTTGGCGCTGTGCTCTTGCAACAATCCGATGATGGACAGTTTCATCCTATTCATTATTTTAGCCGTAAAACTACAGTTCAACAAGAAAAATATCATAGTTATGAACTGGAAGTTCTTGCCGTTATTGAAGCGCTAAAAAAATTTCGAAACTACTTGTTGGGAACAAAATTTAAAATTATCACCGATTGTGATGCTTTCCAAAAAACGATGCACAAAAAAGACCTACCAGCTAAAATTGCTCGATGGGCATTGATGTTAGAAGACTTTGATTATGAAGTTTGTCATCGACCCGGTAGACAGATGAAACATGTTGATGCTTTAAGTCGTAACCCCATTCTTGTAATTACCTCAAATGATATCACTCAAAAGGTGAAAAATGCCCAAGACCAGGATGAATTTATATCTCAAATTAAATCTATGCTTGAATCTACACCTTCTGATGAATTTTTTGTTAAAAACGGAATTCTTTATAAACTTCATCAGGCTGCCGAACTTTTAGTAGTACCACAAATGATGCAGAAAGAAATAGTGCTAAACGCCCATTCACAAGGTCATTTTGCTTCACAAAAAACCGAATTAATTGTTTCTCGTGAATTTTTCATTCCTCAACTTAAGAAATTAGTTCAAGAAATTATTTCGAACTGTATTCCTTGCATTTTGTCCTCGCGAAAATCTGGAAAACAAGAAGGATACCTTCACCCCATTCCAAAAGGTGATGCACCCCTTGAATGTTACCATTGCGACTTTTTAGGACCTTTACCATCGACAAAAAAATGTTATAAGTATCTTTTTACAGTAGTTGATGCCTTTTCCAAATTTGTATGGATCTATCCCGTGAAGTCCACCTCTACGAAAGATGCCTTAGACAAATTATCCTTGCAACAAACTACATTTGGCAACCCTTCAAAAATCATTACTGACAAAGGTAGCGCATTCACATCTTCAGAATTTCAAAGTTACTGCCAGGAACAGTCAATTGAACACATTTCGATAGCAACAGGTGTGCCACGTGGCAACGGTCAGGTTGAGCGTGTTCATGGCACAATTATTCCCGTTTTAACTAAGTTAGCTCTAGATGAACCTGACAAATGGTTTAAATATGTCCCAAGATTGCAACGTATCTTAAATAGTACCACCACACGCAGTACAAAATTCATACCCTTTCAACTTTTAATTGGTGTTAAAATGAAACAACAAGAGGATCTACAGATTAAAGATCTTCTTGACGAGGAACACCACCAAAGAATTCTTGATGACAAAGAAGCGTTACGTATCGAAGCTAAACGAAATATCCTCCGTTTACAGGAAGAAAACATACGACAATATAACAAACGGCGTAAACCGGCTTGTAAATACAAGATCGGTGACAAAGTGGCAATACAACGAACTCAATTTGGAACCGGATTAAAGCTCCGACCAAAGTTCTTCGGACCATACGAGATCACGAACATCAACCCCAACGATCGTTACGAAG
This sequence comes from Dolomedes plantarius, assembly GCA_907164885.2. NCBI lineage: Eukaryota > Metazoa > Arthropoda > Arachnida > Araneae > Dolomedidae > Dolomedes > Dolomedes plantarius. Next base: position 133,136,565 of record OU015493.1, on the reverse strand, counting down.
TTCGAAAGTTAGGACATCACGATGGTCCAACCATAACATCAACTGCAGCGGACAAAATGAAACAGTGGTGCAGAAACTGAACACCAATACCACTGTGTTGAACACTGCTTGATTTTCTGAAATATTTTTCCTTTTTCTGCTCTTTTTTTTTTATCTTTTCAGAATTATTGTTTACAACCCAGCCGCGGACGTCTGGAAAGTCAGAACGGCCGTGTGAGAATGAGTTTGGCAACACAACTGAACTATTACTACAACTTCCACTCCTCACTACTGCGGCACGAAGGACTTTAAGCGGATGTGTTGTTCTGCAAGCTCCCGATGTTTAGCTCTTTTGATGCTTCTGTGTTTATTTTTTAATTTCATACTAAGTGTTAGTCCTGTCTTGTAAACATCGTCTAGTTTAATTAAATGTTCAAAATAATTAAGTCTAATGATTCACTTCTAAAGGAAGGAGTACTAACTCCTTCCTACATATATATATATATATATATATATATATATATATATATATATATATATATATATATATATATATATGTATATGTGCTGGGCGGTTTTAATGGGTTTTATGCCGTTTAAAGATATTAAATATTACAGTTAAAGTATTATCAGGGTTTGATTACTAATTAGTTATTACCCATTACTTAATTACCCAGGTTCGTTTTAACCCCAGTATGTAAATACTGTAGAAAAGATTAGACACAACTTAAATGTTTTATATAAATGATGAGGACCAATATTTAAAAGTTAACAACAAATATTTATTACACACATAAACAATTAAATTACAGTATTAAAATCATTATTCAAATAACTACATGGATAATAAAAAATGTTCTAAAATGATTAATATTCTTTCAAATAACAAATTGGGTCCTCACCGGATAAAACAAGGTATGTATCATTTACGGGATTTTAATTTAAATTTAAATCTTAAAATAGTACTGTCAACAGGCAACAGAAATGTAGAGACTGACTTACCCCAAATTCGGATAGCTAAGATGACATCATTGGGATAGTGGCAGGATGGACTCGAGAGTCCACCACAGGGCAAGCCCGTAGGCTATTCGCCCTCTGCACACCTTAATCCTCTGCACACTCTCTCTCTAACTCTCTGAAAACTTTTTTTTCTCTTCTTTGTATCCTTTCTACCCCTTAATATTTATATCAACTTTTTGCATACATGTTTTCACCTTCCAATCACAGTATTTTCTTCTCCATATAAACTCCACCTACGTCTTAAAACCCTTTTCTAGTGGCCCTAATATTTCTCTTTTATTAAAATCACACTTCTCATTGGACCTATACTAAACATTTTCATATTCTTTCACATTTTTCCCCTGTTCCTTTCTACATTTTTCTTATATTTTATTTTCTAACACCTGGTCAGTTTTATAACATTTTTCCTTACCATGGTCCGACAATACTGCTACTGTTGCGTAAATTTCAATATAATCCTTTCAATTCCTATTCCCTTATTCTAAAAGGGCTTTTTCGACTGACCCTCGTCCAACGCAACTCTTTTATCAGGGGGTCTTTTAACTAGCCGCGATTCTAGCTTACTACTGGGCCTTCTTATGGGGGTAATTCATCGGTTACTAAGTCAAAGGATACCGCGCTATTCTGCAACGTTTTCCCCTCTTTACCATAAATATATTTTTATTGCGTACCTTTCCCTTTTCTAACAATCTTTTAAACTTATGTAAAAGGCCTTTTCTTATGCTTTCACTACAGCCGCCTCAATCTATCCTTCCTCTGCGTATACAATTTTTATAGCTGACCCTTTCTTAATTCTTATTCCCCTTCACAACGCTTCACAATGGATAAAAGAATCTTGAAATGGCTTGCAGCTTTTAACAAGATCTCCGAAAGCCTTTTGCTGGCTTAAAGAGCCAGCATATGTATATATATGTATATATATATATGTATGTATGTGTGTGTGTGTGTATATATGTATATATATATATATATATATATATATATATATATATATATATATATATATATATATATATGTGTGTGTGTGTGTGTGTGTGTGCGTACCAGCTGCCAACATGGTATTGTGTTTAGCGTCCTGTGCTTCCACGCAGTGGGCTTGGGGTTCAAATCCCGAATAAGGCTTGGTTGATTTTGTGTCGTCTCCCTCATAGGGAGCAATGTTTGCTCATCTATATGTGTTTCCTATCATAAAGTAGCCAGTAAAATAGCGGTGTCTAACAAAAGGTGAACGTCTAACGATAAGAGCTACAGGAGTAGACTAATATATATGTCGCCCATGTTGTGATGATTTTGCTTTCTTGTATATATATTTTTAAAAAAGGTTCTTGCGGTCCTCTTCCAGACCATACGGTTTGCTCATGATTTCTGGAACGTTTCGTTTAGGAGTCTTTGTATTATTGTATGTTTACCGGGAGATCACTACACAATGAGAGAAATAAAAACCAATCCACCCTAAATACATGGAGATCCCTTTGGCCAGAATGTATGTGTGTGTATGTGTATGCATATTTATATATATATATATATAATATACAGTCTATCATAATAAAAAAATAACAATTTGCTAACAGTTATATGAAAATAGATAAATCGAACCAGGAGAAATGATATGAAATAATATAGATATCTACTTATATCTCAGATAATTTTTGATTACGCGAAACGAAGGTATTTAACTTTTACATTGTAAAGAAAAAATATAAAATATTACTAATTATTTAAGACTAAGAAACAGCTGTCCCTTTCATACATTGAATGAAGAGAAAAGATTGTCCAGAATATTCAGAAAATAAAAATTGTTAGGAAAGATAAAGAGAAAGATTTTTTTTGTGTCAGGTAGATATTTAATACCGCCGATTCATTTTAAATTTTACGTATATGATTGAAATAAATATAGATTAACAGGTGAAATGAAATTTGAGAACTCTTTACATGGAAAGCACGAAGATGTGATATTTATGTTAAATGAACATTAATCTTATTTACGGAAGTAAACACTTATAGAACGAGAGAAATAGTACTACTATTCTTTCCGATGGATCTCAAAACTCACAAGGAAGCACAAGTAAAATGAATACACAAGCGCAAATTCTTTGTGTCAGGTTCTTTGTGTCATCTCCCTCCTTCAGGTATAGAATTACCGCCCAGCTGGACAGAGAGGGGGAACGTTGAAGGGGAAAGTAGCACTCTTCCCCCACTACCAGTGGAGGCGGAGTTTAAGCCAAAAACTCCCGTTTTACAGATGGAAATGCAAAATAACTGCTTAGAATACAAATTACCTATTAACACAAAAAATGTAAAAAAAATCTTTTAAAAAAGCCTGAAGTTTCAAGATTTGCGTCTTGTTTTCCAAATTTTCAAATTATTATTAGTTATTTTGTTACAGAGCTTTTTAGCAAGCGATGCCTCTCGTTTTGGAATTTTGAACCTTTAACTTAATTTAAAAAATATTTTGAATAATAATAAAAAAAAATTAGCAAAGCCACGCATTTATTTTGGAAGTCTACTTTCAGATTCCGAAAACAGAATTCAAAAATATTCATTAGGGAACCCGGTATGCAAAGATTTATTTCGCAATTCATTAACATTGAACCGAACGATCTGCGAGGTCTACTGATGCACCCCCTTAATCTGGATAAAGCCGGAAAGCCCCGTTTCCTCCCGCGCAGTGAATGAAGGTACAAGAAAGTCAGTGAAAACTCGTGCTAACAGTAATGCGATGGGACAGCTGAGGCTTTTGCATCTCCTGTCAAGTGGGCTTGTAGCTCTTTGTCTGTTTGACGCAAAAATAAAATCACGAACCTTGTACGTACACGTGTTTTGCATTTCGCAAATATGGGTGAAGGTTATCTTCTGTACAGAATTATCTGAGGAAAAGCATGTAATGTATGTACATCCTCATCAGTGTGTTAAAAGGTTTAGCCTATAAAAATATTATTTCTAGTTTTCAAAGACCCAGAGAGGCAACATTTTCGGATTGAATCCTTCTTGGATGAAGGTTGTTGACCTCGATTCCCTGATCAAAACTTTGGGGCAGAAGAGATTTTGCGGAACAACGGGATTATGCAATTCATTAATGGATTAATTATAAACAGCGTGAACAAAACTCTCGAGAAATAATGGATGCTTTTAATGACCTGCTTCTATTTAAAGGGGACCTTTAGCTTTCCCATATTAATTTTATGCTCTTTTTTTTCTTTCTAATGATTTACATATTGATCTCTTCCTCCTTTCGTTTAGTATTTTTTAGAGTAATATATAAATACATACTTGATTTCTTACGTAAACCTCTGTATCTTGTTTTTTGGTATACGTTGAAACGTGGTAATTAATGGAAACAGAAAATCCTCAAGATTATACACTGCTGTATACGACTGTAAATAAATCTCATTTCGAATTTCAGTACAAATGACTAGCAATAATCAAAGACAGGACATCGTACCCGTCTTTGCTTACTGTATAGTCAATCATTCTCTTACCCTGCTGGTACGGTGGAATGCTGAATTTGCTTATGAGAAATTTTAAATGAACTTAATACACAGTTAATTGTCAAAGTTTTTATATTCTCTAGCTTATTCCACTTGTTTTGTTACCATTTTCCTATTACTTAATTAATGATCGTGATTCAGTCAAATCAGCTATAAAAATTTAAAAGGTGTGGAAGCGCGATCTTTATAAATAGCGTAAGAATTGCGGCTATCTTTTTTACTCACTGGCATAATAGATGCTTTCACGTTTTAACTCCATTTTAATGTAGGGTTACGTTCCTCCATAATGGTCCTCCGGAAAGCAAAATTTCAGACGCTAAATCTGCCCGTTCGTACCTCGCGAGTAATAATTTTGGCAGTGCGCCAAACCCAGTCTGTATCGCTTGGACAAGCAGTAAACAGTTAAAGAGAAAAGTACCAAAATGCGTCAAAATTTGACATATATATATTTATATAAATACATACGTACATATATATATAGATACGTATATACATAACACATACACATATATATACAAAACAGGTAAGCAACGATAAGTAATCCTACGTTAATAACCCGTGGTAGTTTCGTTAGAAGAGACTACCTGAACATTTTTTTCTGTTTAATTCTTCGTTTTTACATTATAAATTTTTCTATCTTACGAAATTAATGTTCACTGTGCAAACTTTTTAGGGGATCATTGTAGTGAACCCTCTTTCTTTCATCGCTTCACTTAGGTTATTTTACTATATGGCATGGAGACAAATGAGGTAGTGCAATAACGAGTCTCTCTTAACGACACGAACATAAATTTATTTACAGATTTAAGCAGTTTCACACTTAACATAAAAATTACAGACAACTCTGTTCTGCTTACAGAACTAGTTATTTCACTGGAGGCGAGACGAGCCTGCTCTATCTAGCCAGGCCTCCTAACACTCCCAGAGACGCTCTCTCTGTCCCTATTCTAATCTCATAATAATTAACACACCAAAGGCGAGACGAGCCTACAATATCTCGCCAGACCTCGGATCCCTACTAGAGACGCGCACTCTCTCTTACTATTCTAATCCCAGAATACTTAACTAACCAGAGGTGAGACGAGCCTGCAATATCTCGCCAGACCTCGGATACCTACTAGAGACTCTCTCTCTCTAACTCTATTCTAATCATAGAATAATTAACTAACAAGAGGTGAGACGATCCTGCATTATCTCGCCAGACTTCTGATACCTACTAGAGACTCTCTCTCTCTCTAACTCTATTCTAATAATAGAATAATTAACTAACAAGAGGTGAGACGAACCTGTATTATCTCCCCATACCTCGGATACCTACTAGAGACTCTCTTTCTCTAACTCTATTCTAATCATAGAATAATTAACTAACAAGAGGTGAGACGATCCTGCATTATCTCGCCAGACTTCTGATACCTACTAGAGACTCTCTCTCTCTCTAACTCTATTCTAATAATAGAATAATTAACTAACAAGAGGTGAGACGAGCCTGTATTATCTCGCCATACCTCGGATACCTACTAGAGACTCTCTTTCTCTAACTCTATTCTAATCATAGAATAATTAACTAACAAGAGGTGAGACGATCCTGCATTATCTCGCCAGACTTCTGATACCTACTAGAGATTCTCTCTCTCTCTAACTCTATTCTAATAATAGAATAATTAACTAACAAGAGGTGAGACGAGCCTGCAATATCTCGCCAGACCTCGGATACCTACAAGAGACTCTCTCTCTCTAACTCTATTCTAATCATAGAATAATTAACAAGAGGTGAGACGATCCTGCATTATCTCGCCAGACTTCTGATACCTACTAGAGACTCTCTCTCTCTCTCTAACTCTATACTAATAATAGAATAATTAACTAACAAGAGGTGAGACGAGCCTGCATTATCTCGCCAGACCTCGGATACCTACTAGAGACTCTCTTTCTCTAACTCTATTCGAATCATAGAATAATTAACTAACAAGAGGTGAGACGATCCTGCATTATCTCGCCAGACTTCTGATAGCTACTAGAGACTCTCTCTCTCTCTCTAACTCTATTCTAATAATAGAATAATTAACTAACAAGAGGTGAGACGAGCCTGCATTATCTCGCCAGACCTCGGATACCTACTAGAGACTCTCTCTCTCTAACTCTATTCTAATCATAGAATAATTAACAAGAGGTGAGACGATCCTGCATTATCTCGCCATACTTCTGATACCTACTAGAGACTCTCTCTCTCTAACTCTATTCTAATCATAGAATAATTAACTAACAAGAGGTGAGACGATCCTGCATTATCTCGCCAGACCTCGGATACCTACTAGAGACTCTCTTTCTCTAACTCTATTCTAATCATAGAATAATTAACTAACAAGAGGTGAGACGATCCTGCATTATCTCGCCAGACGTCGGATACCTACTAGAGACTCTCTCTCTCTCTCTAACTCTATTCTAATAATAGAATAATTAACTAACAAGAGGTGAGACGAGCCTGCAATATCTCGCCAGACCTCGGATACCTACTAGAGACTCTCTCTCTCTAACTCTATTCTAATCATAGAATAATTAACTAACAAGAGGTCAGACGATCCTGCATTATCTCGCCAGACTTCTGATACCTACTAGAGACTCTCTCTCTCTCTAACTCTATTCTAATAATAGAATAATTAACTAACAAGAGGTGAGACGAGCCTGTATTATCTCGCCAGACCTCGGATACCTACTAGAGACTCTCTCTCTCTAACTCTATTCTAATCATAGAATAATTAACTAACAAGAGGTCAGACGATCCTGCATTATCTCGCCAGACTTCTGATACCTACTAGAGACTCTCTCTCTCTCTCTCTCTCTCTCTCTAACTCTATACTAATAATAGAATAATTAACTAACAAGAGGTGAGACGAGCCTGCATTATCTCGCCAGACCTCGGATACCTACTAGAGACTCTCTCTAACTCTATTCTAATCATAGAATAATTAACTAACAAGAGGTGAGACGATCCTGCATTATCTCGCCAGACATCTGATAGCTACTAAAGACTCACTCTCTCTCTAACTCTATTCTAATAATAGAATAATTAACTAACAAGAGGTGAGACGAGCCTGCAATATCTCGCCAGACCTCGGATACCTACTAGAGACTCTCTTTCTCTAACTCTATTCTAATCATAGAATAATTAACTAACAAGAGGTGAGACGATCCTGCATTATTTCGCCAGACTTCTGATACCTACTAGAGACTCTCTCATCTCTCTAACTCTATTCTAATAATAGAATAATTAACTAACAAGAGGTGAGACGAGCCTGCAATATCTCGCCAGACCTCGGATACCTACTAGAGACTCTTTCTCTCTAACTCTATTCTAATCATAGAATAATTAACAAGAGGTGAGACGAGCCTGCAATATCTCGCCAGACCTCGGATACCTACTAGAGACTCTCTCTCTCTAACTCTATTCTAATCATAGAATAATTAACTAACAAGAGGTGAGACGATCCTGTATTATCTCGCCAGACCTCGGATACCTACTAGAGACTTTCTTTCTCTAACTCTATTCTAATCATAGAATAATTAACTAACAAGAGGTGAGACGATCCTGCATTATCTCGCCAGACTTCTGATACCTACTAGAGACTCTCTCTCTCTCTAACTCTATTCTAATAATAGAATAATTAACTAACAAGAGGTGAGACGAGCCTGCAATATCTCGCCAGACCTCGGATACCTACTAGAGACTCTCTCTCTCTAACTCTATTCTAATAATAGAATAATTAACTAACAAGAGGTGAGACGATCCTGCATTATCTCGCCAGACTTCTGATACCTACTAGAGACTCTCTCTCTCTCTAACTCTATTCTAATAATAGAATAATTAACTAACAAGAGGTGAGACGAGCCTGTATTATCTCGCCATACCTCGGATACCTACTAGAGACTCTCTTTCTCTAACTCTATTCTAATCATAGAATAATTAACTAACAAGAGGTGAGACGATCCTGCATTATCTCGCCAGACTTCTGATACCTACTAGAGACTCTCTCTCTCTCTCTAACTCTATTCTAATAATAGAATAATTAACTAACAAAAGGTGAGACGAGCCTGCAATATCTCGCCAGACCTCGGATACCTACTAGAGACTCTCTCTCTCTAACTCTATTCTAATCATAGAATAATTAACAAGAGGTGAGACGATCCTGCATTATCTCGCCAGACTTCTGATACCTACTAGAGACTCTCTCTCTCTAACTCTATTCTAATAATAGAATAATTAACTAACAAGAGGTGAGACGATCCTGCAATATCTCGCCAGACGTCGGATACCTACTAGAGACTCTCTCTCTCTAACTCTATTCTAATAATAGAATAATTAACTAACGAGAGGTGAGACGATCCTGCATTATCTCGCCAGACTTCTGATACCTACTAGAGACTCTCTCTCTCTCTCTCTCTCTCTCTAACTCTATACTAATAATAGAATAATTAACTAACAAGAGGTGAGACGAGCCTGCATTATCTCGCCAGACCTCGGATACCTACTAGAGACTCTCTCTAACTCTATTCTAATCATAGAATAATTAACTAACAAGAGGTGAGACGATCCTGCATTATCTCGCCAGACATCTGATAGCTACTAAAGACTCACTCTCTCTCTAACTCTATTCTAATAATAGAATAATTAACTAACAAGAGGTGAGACGAGCCTGCAATATCTCGCCAGACCTCGGATACCTACTAGAGACTCTCTTTCTCTAACTCTATTCTAATCATAGAATAATTAACTAACAAGAGGTGAGACGATCCTGCATTATTTCGCCAGACTTCTGATACCTACTAGAGACTCTCTCATCTCTCTAACTCTATTCTAATAATAGAATAATTAACTAACAAGAGGTGAGACGAGCCTGCAATATCTCGCCAGACCTCGGATACCTACTAGAGACTCTTTCTCTCGAACTCTATTCTAATCATAGAATAATTAACAAGAGGTGAGACGAGCCTGCAATATCTCGCCAGACCTCGGATACCTACTAGAGACTCTCTCTCTCTAACTCTATTCTAATCATAGAATAATTAACTAACAAGAGGTGAGACGATCCTGTATTATCTCGCCAGACCTCGGATACCTACTAGAGACTTTCTTTCTCTAACTCTATTCTAATCATAGAATAATTAACTAACAAGAGGTGAGACGATCCTGCATTATCTCGCCAGACTTCTGATACCTACTAGAGACTCTCTCTCTCTCTAACTCTATTCTAATAATAGAATAATTAACTAACAAGAGGTGAGACGATCCTGCATTATCTCGCCAGACTTCTGATACCTACTAGAGACTCTCTCTCTCTAACTCTATTCTAATAATAGGATAATTAACTAACAAGAGGTGAGACGAGCCTGCATTATCTCGCCAGACCTCGGATACCTACTAGAGACTCTCTTTCTCTAACTCTATTCTAATCATAGAATAATTAACTAACAAGAGGTGAGACGATCCTGCATTATCTCGCCAGACTTCTGATACCTACTAGAGACTCTCTCTCTCTCTCTAACTCTATTCTAATAATAGAATAATTAACTAACAAGAGGTGAGACGAGCCTGCAATATCTCGCCAGACCTCGGATACCTACTAGAGACTCTCTCTCTCTAACTCTATTCTAATCATAGAATAATTAACAAGAGGTGAGACGATCCTGCATTATCTCGCCAGACTTCTGATACCTACTAGAGACTCTCTCTCTCTAACTCTATTCTAATAATAGAATAATTAACTAACAAGAGGTGAGACGATCCTGCAATATCTCGCCAGACGTCGGATACCTACTAGAGACTCTCTCTCTCTAACTCTATTCTAATAATAGAATAATTAACTAACGAGAGGTGAGACGATCCTGCATTATCTCGACAGACTTCTGATACCTACTAGAGACTCTCTCTCTCTAACTCTATTCTAATAATAGGATAATTAACTAACAAGAGGTGATACGAGCCTGCATTTTCTCGCCAGACCTCGGATACCTACTAGAGACTCTCTTTCTCTAACTCTATTCTAATCATATATTAATTAAGTAACAAGAGGTGAGACGATCCTGCATTATCTCGCCAGACTTCTGATACCTACTAGAGACTCTCTCTCTCTCTAACTCTATTCTAATAATAGAATAATTAACTAGCAAGAGGTGAGACGAGCCTGCAATATCTCGCCAGACCTCGGATACCTACTAGAGACTCTCTCATCTCTCTAACTCTATTCTAATCATAGAATAATTAACAAGAGGTGAGACGATCCTGCATTATCTCGCCAGACTTCTGATACCTACTAGAGACTCTCTCTCTCTAACTCTATTCTAATAATAGAATAATTAAGTAACAAGAGGTGAGACGATCCTGCAATATCTCGCCAGACGTCGGATACCTACTAGAGACTCTCTCTCTCTAACTCTATTCTAATAATAGGATAATTAACTAACAAGAGGTGAGACGAGCCTGCATTATCTTGCCAGACCTCGGATACCTACTAGAGACTCTCTCTTTCTAACTCTATTCTAATCACAGAATAATTAACTAACCTGAGATGAGACGAGCCTGCATTATCTCGCCAGACCTCCGATTCTTACAAGAGAAGCGACCCTTCTATCTATTTCTTACATACAGCCCGACGATCCCCAGCACCCTCTTGGGTTCAACGCTCCCGCAGCCAACCCTCTGATTGGAAGAGGGGGGGGCGGAATCACGGGGTACAACATTTTCGCTTTAACAAGCGCTCTGTCTCAAACATTACACTACAATCATTCTACAGTGGCGTAGCGAGGGGAGGGCAAGGGGATCTATCATGCCCTGGGCGCCTCTCGTAGAGGGGCGCCAAATAGTTCTTTTCACTAATTCTATATATTATATATGTTTTTAGGATGGAGGGGGCGCCAAAAAGGTATCGTACCCCGGGAGCCATTTATGCTCGCTACGTCACTGTCTTTCTATAATCTACAACGCTATTGATTAAAATACTTTTAAAAAAATAAACTAATCATTCTTAAGAAATATTTATAAAATAGGGATAATTTTTGGCCTTTTTTTATTTATAAAAATCAATATATTAATACACTAAATACAGAAGAACCAATATAGTATATGGACTCGTCATAAAGTATTAAAAAAAAATCCGTATAGCTTATTTGATTCTCAAGAAAGGAAAGTGAAACTCACGAATATATCAATCTTGCCAGTAAGAATAAGTCAGGCGATACATGCAAAAATGAAATTCAAACGCAGCTTTATTCCAGCCTTCGTCACTCAGGCAAATGCGTAAGGGCAGTGGAGTGACAAAGTAATCGCGATCAACCGAGACAAATCAAGCACTTTTCAGGTGCAAACATAGAATCGGTGTCGTTAGTGAATAAATGTGAGATACATTTGTTTATCATGAAAGTATTTAAATAAATAAATAAATATATATATATATATATATATATATATATATATATATATATATATATATATATATATATATATATATATATATATATATATATTTCCGCGTAACCACTGATGTTTGTGTGTGTGTGTTTAATAAATCTTTTTATTTATATTTCTTTCTCGGTATAGCAATCTAAGCTAAACTTTGTGCTGTGAATTTGACAGGTAATGGAACAGTGAATTGGCGCTTGTGATGATAGTTCTGAAGTTCTCTTGCATTTCAAGTAATTCTAACTTGTTGTTGTTGTTGCTAAGGTCCCTGCGGCTCACACTACTAGACCACAGTCCGGTGTACACACGAAGATAAGACAGGAAATAGAAATATCAACACACACCAGAAGAATTTTTATTTACAAATGATGATATCAGCGATGGACGGTGGATTGCAACTCATCTGTCGAGAAATGGGCTCCTTCTTTTGCAGGAGGAAGACTTAACTATTACCCCAGATTACAGCCATGCCTTACACGGGATTCGAACTCGCGCCCCCGGTATGGCAAGCTTTTGCCTAATTCTAGCTTAAAGTATGTAACTTACAGCTGCAGATAATTTTTCTATTAAATTATAGTGATTTAGTCTATTCTTAAAGCTTTCTCTTCTTTTCATATTGGCATTCCATAGCTGACGGCTGCTGCTGTGACATTTCCTGGAGAGGATGGCTAAGCTTATAAAACTTTTTAAATTCCCTTGCAAGTCAATGGTCTTGTTTTTCGTGCTAATTTTAATTCTTTAATAATTTAATTATTCTAATTAGTAATATATGTTTGATACATTATATATATATATATATATATATATATATATATATATATATATATATATATATATATGTGGGAAGCGAATTCTTAAGTAATCAATAACTTCACAATAATGCATGAAATTTAATTATCTATATTTAAGCTTGATTAAATATAAAAAATAGAAAGCTATATACAAAAGGATTTGAGTTGAGTATCAATGGAACGTCTACAACAGTCTCTGAAAACTACAAAGATACTTCTAGGGGCCGTCTGCCCTTTTCTCGCACGACCGTCAGCGTCGGCATCCAGGGGTCAACTCTCAAGTAACACCTCTCTCCGCGGGATGGCACTGTCGTCTCCTCGTTTACTCAGCGCTGCGTTGTAATCGTTCCCATAACGCTCGGGCATCTTGATGTTTTGGCCCTCCAAAACTCCTCACTCTGTACAGAAATTCTAAAAAAAATGAGAAAAGAAAAAAACAGTATCTAGGACTTATAATTGTTATGATATTTAATTTTGCTCAGCTGCCCATGGTTTCATGTGATCTGCGGCAGTTGTTGTGACATTCGGTCCATCGTGGTTGCCTAACTTCTGGACATCAAATCTGTCGTTGGACTTTATTTTCGTAATCTTGTAGGGTCCGAAAAATTTAGGTTTCTGTTTAGTTCCAGTTCCAAATTGAGTTTTTTTCAATCGCAACGAGCTCTCCAATTTTGTATTGTCTTGCGTTCTTCCTTTTTCGATTAAAATTTTTCTTATTTTCTTCTTGTATCTTCAGTATATTTTCTTTTGCTATTTCTCTCATGTTTTCTCGGTCTTCCATACTTGCTTTGATATATTCTTCTTCTAGGATTTCCTTTATCTTTAAATCTTCTTTACTTTTTAATTTAACTCCAGTAAGAAGCTCAAACGGTGTAAACTTTGTTGATCTTGAAATGGTACTGTTAATAATTTTTTGAACGGCAGGTACATGCTTATACCACTTGGTTGCATCATCGATGGATAGATTCGACAAAATCGGGATGAGGGTTCTGTGCATCCTCTCCACCTGTCCGTTTCCTCTTGGAATTCCGGCTGTTATTTTAACGTGGTCTATATCTTCTTCTTTACAAAATTCCTGAAATTCGTTGGACAAAGCACCACCTTTATCTGAAATAATCCTTGACGGGTTTCCAAATGTTGTTTGTTGTAACCTCAGTTTGTCGATGGCATCTTTAGCTGACGTTGATTTTGTGGGGTAGAGCCAAACATACTTCGTAAATGCATCTACCACAGTAAAAATGTGCTGGTACTTTTTATTCGATGAGGGCATTGGTCCAATAAAATCTATGTGGTACGTGCTTAATGGTAAGTTCTCATTGGGAATCGGATTCAAAAATCCTTCACTTTTTCCGCTTTTTCTATTACACAGTATACACTCAATACAATTCGCAATGACACTTTCGATTTTCGTTTTCACTTTAGAAAGTCTTGTCTCAAAATTTCTTCTATCTTTGCTACTCCAAAGTGGCCTTTGTTATGAATTTCACGTATGATTTCTTTTTGCAAGTCTTCCGGAACAACTAAAAGATCTTTTTCATTTTCGTACTTATATAGAACATCTTTTTCAATTGAATAATCATTGTTTTTACCCAATTTCACTAATTCTTTGATAGTCTTAACCCACTCATCGTCATCTTGTGCTCTTGCAATTTTAGTAGTTAACTCTGCGTGCGAACGTGTTGTCGTTAGGACGGTGTTTCGGTTCAACGCATCTACGTGTTTCATCGTTTTGGGTACTAGGAATTTTTTAACAGCTAATGTTTTGCTTGGGGAAGGTTGGATTGTTCCGTTCTCTATTACATAACCTAAAAATTCAATGTTTTGCTTCAAGAATTGGCACTTTTTAAAATTTATCTCTAATCCATACTCGGACGCTCTTTCCATCACACGTTTTAATTTAAGTAAACCTTCTTTCTCATTGTTCGATGGAATTATCAAATCATCCATATAAATAATAATGGTGTTATCTTTTAACATATCTCTAAATATTGTGTAAATGTATCGTTGAAACACACTGGGACTAGTGGACAATCCGAAAGGAACTTTTAAAACCTCATATTGTCCTTCGTGAGTGACAAATGCTGTATATTTGCGGCTCTTCTTTGCAACATCAACATGGAAAAATAAGTTCTTTAGATCAAGCGTCGTGAAAATCTTTGATTGTTCCAATCTATCTAACGCGTCTTCTATAAGGGGTAAAGGGAAATTGTCTTTAACGATCTTTTTATTTAACTGCCTGTAGTCAATACATAAACGGTACTCGCCTGATTTTTTCTTACACAATACTACGGGTGCAGCGTAATCTGAACACGTTCTGTAATTATATTATCACGCAACCAAATTTTAATTTGCTCTTCGATTATTTTTTGCTCTGCAAAGGGAAATCTCCGACAACGCTGTTTCACAGGAATTTCATCCTTCAAAACAATGTTCATTTTTAACCCCGTGTTTTTAGTTTTGTTTGGTTTGTAATTCGCGATGAGGTCCGCAACTTCCGTTTTCAGTCTCGAGTCTAAATTATGGCAGATGTCAATTTCGTTCTCGCTTATGGCGTCTCGTATTGTAAACAATCTTTCGAATTCACTCGATGTTTTGTCTATATTATGGAGTGGCGAATCTTCTGCCTCTGTGTCCTTGACACGTTTCCGGCATATTCGAACGATTCCTACATGAAAATTTTTTCGCTCCCCGGTAACTCTCATTCCGTTTTCATCTAATATGATATTTAACTGTCTCATGACATTCATACCGATAATAGCGTCTTCGCACAATTCTTTCAAAACGTATACATCATTAGTTATAACACAGTTGTCTATTTTTATTTCCGCATTAAAGTAGCCTAAAGGACTCACTTCCCCATTACCGATACCGTTTAAAATAATATGATCATTCTTTAGTTCTGGTTTACTAAGCTTTTCATAAATAGATTCTTTGATCATTGTAATTTCACTACCGCTGTCAAACAATGCATTAGTTTCATAACCCATAATAGTAATTTTCTTTTTAATTTTATCATCATTAGCATAAGATTTAATTTTAAACACATATTTAGTACAATCAACAGCTTTATGATTAAAATTCGAACATTTAAAGAAACGCAATCCTCGAGCTTTGTTTTGGCATTCATGAGATTTATGCCCAATTTCATTACAAGAATAACAGACTATGTTCGAGTGTTTGCTTCGATACTGGTCCTGTAATTAAATTTTGGTTTCGATTCTTTACTTCTGTTTTCGTTCCATCTGTACAAATCTTTAGTTTGTTTCTCAAAATTGTGTCGTTTCATACTTATGTTTTTAAAATGATTCTGATTCTCATTATCCGGCGTTTGTGTTAAAATTAATTTCCGTTCTCGCGACTCTACTTCTTTTTTCAAAAATTGTAGCAAATCCGTAATTTTATTTTTTTCTGATTCGGTGGATCTATTAAATTCTAGAGCTATATCGTGCGGAATGGTTTTGATCAAAATAGGGAATAGTAACGTTCCGTACGTGTTCGGTTCAATACCAAGACTTTGTAGCGCATTCACTTCAACGGAAACTGTATCATAAACTTTGCGTAGTGTTCCTACATCTCTTGAATTTTCTACACGGCGTCAGGTTTAATAATTTTGAGATGTGATAGTCCACGATTAATTCTACCTTTCCAAATCTAGAATCCAAAATTGAGATAGCTTTTTTATAATTTTCAGCTACGAGTGACAAACCAGAAATAGCTGTTTTCGCGTCGCCAGATAAATATGTGATCAGATAATTAAATTTTTCCACTTCTGTTAATACTTCGCTATCGTGAATTGCATTTTTGAATTGGGCCCAAAAATTTGGCCATTTACTTATTTCGCCATTAAATGCTTCAATAACTAAACGCGGAAGTTTCACTGGTGTGGCGATTCTCGAAAACGAATCTTCTGAACTTAACTCTGTCGATTTATTTTGATTTTTACTTTCCGTTTCTAATTTCTTAATAATTTTTTTAGCACGGACTTTGGCTATTATTACCTCTTCGTGATAATTCTCTGCTGAAATTGTTTCTTTTTCAAGCTGTTTTTCGTCTGTAATGTCATTCTCAATCTGACTATCTATTAATTTTAAGTTTTCTTCCTTATCGGCTAAAAGTATAAGTAATTCGTCTATTAAATCTACATCTGACTGAGTTTCATGCATAACGGCTTCCAATCTTTTAATTATTTTTGTCGTTGCCGTTCTCAGCGTAGTACGCTTTTTCAAATTTTTATCTAATGCTTCCATCATGCAATATAATAAGAATAAGAACTCGCTTACCGTTTTGGTCTCTCGGGTTCGACAGATGTCTTTCTTTTCAGGTTGGAATGGCTCTTAGCATACCACAGTCCAACAGTCACTTAGTTATCCGTCACTGATATTCACAAAATTCACTAATATTCACAGTCTTTTAAAACTTTTCACAGTATATTTTAAAACTAACTTATCTCTTATCTAACTTAACTTATCTTTCATTTAACTTAACTTATCTTTCATCCCTGCCAGGCTCCCATTTGTGGGAAGCGAATTCTTAAGTAATCAATAACTTCACAATAATGCATGAAATTTAATTATCTATATTTAAGCTTGATTAAATATAAAAAATAGAAAGCTATATACAAAAGGATTTGAGTTGAGTATCAATGGAACGTCTACAACAGTCTCTGAAAACTACAAAGATACTTCTAGGGGCCGTCTTGCCCAAACTTCAGTTACAGGGCCGTCTGCCCTTTTCTCGCACGACCGTCAGCGTCGGCATCCAGGGGTCAACTCTCAAGTAACACCTCTCTCCGCCGGATGGCACTGTCGTCTCCTCGTTTACTCAGCGCTGCGTTGTAATCGTTCCCATATATATCTATATCTATAAAGGAAGAAGTCCTGACTTATATATACATACACGTATCAACGCCCAGCAAAAACTATTGGAGATACAGATATCAAATTTTAGGAGCTTATTACTTTTGTGCTGAAGGCGTCATTTAAGAAGCGATTTTTCAAAATTCGCCCCCCAAAGGGGGGAGGGGGGCAAAACGTGTTTTTTACATATTCCTTCATATCTCAAAGAAGGATATTTATATCCATAACATTCTTGCTTTAAAATGTAAGTAACATGAATACCTAAAAACCAATTTCAGGATTTTTCAAAATTAGGCCCCCAAGGGGGGGAGGGGGAAAAAACGTGTTTTTACGTGTTTTATCACATTTTCCTTCATATCTCAAAGAAGGATATTTATATCCATAACATTCTTGCTTTAAAATGTAAGTAACATGAATACCTAAAAACCAATTTCAGGATTTTTCAAAATTAGGCCCCCAAGGGGGGGAGGGGGAAAAAACGTGTTTTTACGTGTTTTATCACATTTTCCTTCATATCTCGAAGAAGAAAACAGATATCCATAAGATTCTTGCTTTAAAATGTAAGGAACATAAATACCTAAACACCAATTTCAGGATTTTTCAAAATTCGCCCCCCAAGGGGGGGAGGGGGGCAAAACGTGTTTTTTACATATGCCTTTATATCTCAAAGAAGAAAATCGATATCCATAAGATTCTTGCTTTAAAATGTAACAAACATGAATACCTAAAAACCAATTTCAGGATTTTTCAAAATTCGCCCCCCAAGGGGGGGAGGGGGGCAAAACGTGTTTTTTACATATGCCTTTATATCTCAAAGAAGAAAATCGATATCCATAAGATTCTTGCTTTAAAATGTAAGAAACATGAATACCTAAAAACAATTTCAGGATTTTTCAAAATTTGTCTCCCAAGGGGGAGAGGGGGGCTAAACGTGTTCTTACGTGTTTTATCTATATATATAAAGAAATCAACACCCAGCAAAAACTATTGGAGATACAGATATCAAATTTTAAGAGCTTATTACTTTTGGGCTGAAGGCGTCATTTAAGAAGCGATTTTTCAAAAATCGCCCCCCAAGGGGGGGGAGGGGGGGCAAAACGTGTTTTTTACATATTCTTTCGTATCTCAAAGAAGGAAATTGATGTCCATAAGATTCTTACTTTAAAATGTAAGGAACACGAATACCTTAAATCCAATTTCAGGATTTTTTAAAATTTGGCCCCAGGGGACGGGGAGGGGGGGGGGCTTAACGTGTTTTTCACGTATTCCTTCATATATCAAAGAAAGAAACAGATATCCATAAGATTCTTGCTTTAAAATGTAAGGAATACGAATACCTAAAAACCAATTTAAGGATATTTCAAAATTCGGCCCCCAAGGGGGTTAGGGGGGGGGGCTAAACGTGTTTTTACGCGTTTTTTACATATTCCGTCATATCTCAAAGAAGGAAACAGATATCCATAAGATTCTTGATTTAAAATGTAAGAAACACGATTAAATGTAACAAACACGATCAATGTCACGATTTTTCGACATTCGCTTTAGATTTTGAAAAAATTGCTAGAAACAATCCAATAATTTATATTTCCTATATATCACCATTTTGAACACCAAATTGGTGGTAGGAGAAAAGAGAGAGATCAACCTTAATTAAATGAAGTGTGGAAAGGTGTGTGTGTGTGTGAATTGTATATATTTCGGTTGTTAGTACGTATACATCTAGAGCTCAGGTTAACTCCATTCATTTTTATTATCCTGGGCAACGTGAGGTAATTCTTTGTTTATGAAACCGGCGATTTTCACAAGGGTTTACGGGGAAGCCCTCAAACTCCTCGAAGGGCCGGGATCCAGTGGGTTATCAAAATTGAAAGAAACATTTTAATGTTGACATTAGCATGGGGGGTGGGTTATTATAATATGCTGATGGGATGATGACCAGTGGAGAGGGGTATAGATTGCCATAAAATACAAATATACATATCATACAAGTAAGCTTTATTAAGGGTTCACCCGTGCAACGCCGGGTATATAAAGCTAGTATATATATATATACACACTATCTACTAATAAGTATTTGGACACCCATGCAAATGACGATACCTGAGGTCCTGATATACGTCACGCCCTCCGCCGTAAATATCGTGTAGTAAACAACATTGGCACTAGTCGCATGCAAGATGCAAAAAAGTGCAGAGTTATCTGATTTCGAGAAAGGTTTAATCGTCGGGTATAACAGACATTGCCGATCCTTAAGGGACATATGTAGCGAGCTGAATTACCCAAAATCGACAGTGGCCTATGTGATTCAGAAGTGGAAGGTGAGCGGTGATTGTCGGAATGTGCCCCGAGTTGACAGACCCACGAAACTGGAAGATAGAGACCGACGGATGCTGTCCAGAGAAATTCAGAAGAACCGCACCCAACCGATGGCCCACATACTCCAAGAGTTTCAACAGGCATCCGGGAGTGTTGTTTTGATGAATACCATCCGCAAGGAAGTACATCTGGTCGGTTTTCATGGTCGTGCTGCCGCCCATAAGCCTTCGATCACAAAGTCCAACCGCTCTGCTAGGTTAATGTGGTGCAAAGCACGTGGAAAGTGGACCGTAGATCAATGGAAACGGGTTCCCTGGAGCGACGAATCAAGGTTAACTCTCTACTTATATATATATATATATATATATATATATATATATATATATATATATATATATATATATGTAGAAAATTGATTTGTCAGAGATGGAGACTTCGACCTGAACGAATTTTATTCCGTTGGGCGTAAGCGTCCAATAGGAAAGCTTTGCGCGCGCGTGACGTCACCTTTTCGGAGAGCATTAGGAGCTCACTCGCAGACCCCCCCGCTGACATCTACGAGTAAAGTCGTACCTTTCCCGCGTCGCGTTTTTATCGAATTCGCTAAACGAATTGGGATATTTCGGAGTCCCCATCTCACAGGTGAACCATGCTCTGTAGTAAAACCTTAATTTATCTTCCTCGTAATTTTGTAAACTGTAAATAGCGTGATGTCTTTTCTTTATGTGTTTAAAAGTAAATAAAATGTTAGTTTAGATATTAATCTTTTTATTTCTTTTGTATAATTCTTTCCGTAAAGTTACTTACCCCTAGACGCCGTCCTACATATATATATATATATATATATATATATGTGTGTGTGTGTGTGTGTTTACCCTGTATCGTTATATATATGTATGTCAATATATATGTATGTAACGAAAAAAATGCCTGTTCCTAGTTTTAACCCAACACGTATTCTAAATTCTCTTTTTGATAAATCACAACCCGTGTTCTAAAATCCGATCTAGGAATAACATAATCGATAGTTTATATTTGCTCTTGATGCATGTGCCGCTGAATCTTTCCCGGGCACTCGAAATATTCCAACCCTGCAATCGATGCTTAAAATTCAATGGCATTATTATATATGGTCCGAACCCGTAGACTTTATTAAGTTTGTGTATAAAAATAAGGCCTGTTGTCAAATTCCTACTAACAGAATGCGCGCGTAACCCAAACTGGACTTTTTCACCATGAATTGAAATCACGTGAGAAATACACGGGGTCATTTAATAGATTCTAACCAGTTATATAATTCTAACCCTGGTGGTGGAATAAGGAAATGTCCATTTCATATATGCTTGAACGGCAGGCCCGCCGTCAGGGTGGCGCAGGGGGGGACAATATTCCCTCCTGCCCGGGCTTCCGGGGGGGGGGGGGTTAAAATAAGAGTTGACTAAAAAATTTATACAATGTTCAAATATTGAGTGTGTGTGTGGGGGGGGGAGCCCGCTGTATTATTTTGCCCCGGGCTCTGGCTCAGCTGACAAAGGCCCTGTTGAACGGAGAACTTAACTTTCTTCTAAAGGTGTTCATTGCGATGTAACCACGTTACTCTATCGCTCTATGTGTTTCGTACGATTTCCGACTACGTCCGCCAATATTATGCTTTCTACAATATCGCAACTAATGCTAACCTCATATCACTGATAAGCTAATCTATATTTTGTGTTATGAGCTGAAATCTGTCTTAACATTATTTCATTATGCATCATCGCTTCTTCCTCGGTCCTTCCTTTCCCTAAATTCATTCTTTAACCATTTTGTGTGTGTATTATCTCCCTCTCTCTCTCACACACACATATAAAATATATATGTAATAATAATTTACACTGTGATCTATTGTATCTGATTTTGTGTTCTGGTTTTGGTAACACAAGAATTGACACACGTGTGCGATGAGTATGTACTTTTCCTTGTTTAGTGTGTCCTTGATTACTTTAATCTGATCGGTTGGCATGAGTTAGTGGCATGGTTAAATGACATGGCATGAGTTAGTTACTATGTGAAAAAGAGCAGTTGGCTGTCGGATGTAGAACGACTAGGGCCTGTTTTCTTCTTGCTAAGGGACTGTATGTACTGTACATACCTTCATCCCAGTTTAATTGTTTTACATGTTATAATAAATTTGTAATCCAGAGCAAGTATTCTCCTCGTTGAGTGAAGTGTCTGCGTTTTATGCCGTAACACACACACACACACACACACACACACACACACACACACACGCACACGCACACGCACACACACACACACACACATATGTGTGTGTGTGACATCACGGCAGTGAGGATGAAGGCGAAAGGTTAATTTTGCCGGCCGTGCGTCACGGCAATGATAGTTCGACATAGGGCCTGTTCACATAGGAGTCCGTTGCGTAGCGTTAAGGGAAAGATGACGTTGAGACGAAAATAAACCAATCATAGGCGTTAAAAATTTCATTGCTAATCGTTTGGAAGTTTGTCATTGGTTAAATAAATATCAATACTTTAACGCTCCGCCACGGACTCCTATGTGAACAGGCCCATAGTCAATCTATTTCTGTCCGGCGCTGAAAGTCGTGGCGTAGTCGGCATCTCGAAGATCTTTGTATAAAACTGGCCCCTCCAGCCCCAGACACACAGGAACACACCGCAACTCTCAACAAAACTTTATTTCTCCCAACTGCTACATCATAGAATGGCAGCGACAATCCAAAAAATCGCACTTGTACATTGAGGCGCGCCTATTTATAACCTAATAGAAGTATTGTCATGTGATGCTAAAACTCTTGCAGTAATTGGATAGCCCTGGAATCTGGGCTCTGACGGATTGGAAAACAACAGGGATTGTATAAGAGGTAACAGGGGTTGTATAAAAGATGTCTGACTTAAGTCAATTCCTTTGTTCTTGAAATCGAACTACGCAATTACTTTGTAACGCGTTATGCCCAAGCATTTTTGAATGAAATTTGGAATTTTGAAAAAGTTTTGAGGTTTTATATGTTATATATATATATATATATATATATATATATATATATAAGATAAAGTTGAAAGAGAAAGACCAGTATGAGCACTAAAGCTACTACAGCCAGGAACCAAAAACATGAAAAGATAAGATTGAAAGAGGTTTTAGACAATATTTCATCATCAGCGGTGTCAATACTGTCTAAAAACCAATGGATTGTTTCAGATACGTATGATCTATACAATAAACATACTCAGACACCGTACAATCCATGAGTAACTGTAGAATTGAATATTTATCCACTCAACCATATATATATATGTGTGTGTGTAAGTAAGTAAGTAATAATACACCATGAAGACAATTTAATGTTGATACTGAACGTGGTTGTGGATAATAAGTGCGTAGATAACACTGAAGTGCTATAGACGTGCACGTGTGCTATGTCAAAGGATACTGTTTATAATATTTATGGGTAAGGAGGAAGATAAATTACACCCAAATGTATTTCGTGTTAGTCTTACCATCTGTAAACATAAAAACAAATTTAAAGCGCTGGTATTTTGGAATTAAACTGTATTGTGGCAACTAGACTTACACAGAAAAAATATTCAATACCAGAGAAGTTATACTAATTTAGGTAGAGTAAAAAAAGGGGTGGGGAGAAAGAAAAGTTATCACTCTAGCCTAAATTTGGTACTGTTCTCATGGAACACAAATCACAAGTTTTAGAGAAAGTAAAAGCTTGTAGCTACATTAATATTAGCTTTACCATCAACCGATCGACTAGAGACAGCTGGTTTTTTCCGTCGAAATGAGACACACAAGGATTTTTTATTGGAAATTTCGCGATAAAATACTTTTCTTTTACCGAACTCCATTATCAGTCACGTCATGGCTATTTAAATCCCGTTCATGTTCAACTTACGGAAGATTTGACAGCTGCGAGAACCGTATGACCACTTGCTGAGATAACAAACTGACTTTCAGTTTGTTATCATTTTACAACGAAGACCCACGCTTTTGAAGGGGGAAAAAATCATCTAAATTGCGGATATGGAAATGCAAAGCGGGTTATCAAATGGCCAGATATAAGGAGAAAAAACAAAGAAAACAATTAACCAAAATAATTGGGTGGAGGGAGGGGAGGGCTGAAGAAAACAAACTCTAATAATGTTTTAAAAAAAAAAGAAAAGAAAAGAAAAAGAGAGAGAGAGAGAGAGAGAGAGAGATGATATCACTGTTTTATCGGTGTGTTATAAGGAATTCCAATTGACTGATCTGTAAAATGAATTCTGTGCTGCGGTATCTGATAAACACTTTTGATTTCAAGGATCTGAAAATGCTGCATAGAAGTTTATTTAAAACCCAAGGAAGTAAATAACAAATGCAAATTTACCAGGTGATAAAAACCCAAATCTCCGTTATATAATGCAGTAGAACCCCGATTTTAGGAATTCTAATTGACAACCAAGCAAAATCGTTAAATCCGGACAACTTCACCCGACCCTCGGTGGAGCCTGTAACATCTAGAGCAGTGGTTCCCAACCGATGGTCCGCGATAGGAGTGGTCCGGCACCACACATAAAAAAGTTGCCAAATAAATGGGAATTTTGAAAGCAGTGTTCGCTGAACTAGATGAGCCAAATATATCCGATGACTATCAGGTGTTGAATTAAAATTTCTTAACAGTTTAGCATAATTATTTTATTATTAAAATATGATACCTTAGAATGTGAGTTCGTTAATCCCGTATTCTTTTTGCCTTATGGATATTCTATACCCCTACCCCCCCCCCCCCCAGAAGGTTCCCCCATCAATCCGGTGGGGGATGGTAGTCCGCACATAGTTTATTTTCTGGCTTCGTGGTCCGCAGACTTCTGCGGGTTGGGAACCACTGCTCTAGAGGGCGCGTCCCTAGGTGGCGAATCGGGGAATGCCTCCGCTGGAATTTCCATTGGGTGACAGAGGGGAAATAAAATACCCTCGCTGACCAACAGGTAGAAGTCCAACGTCTTTCCAGGCAATGGCAACCCTCTTCTAGGGATATTGCTTTTCTTTCTTCACTCTTTTTTCTTTTGCACTATTCCTGGACAACAACAACAACTTCACCCGTAAAAAGCTGAAAAAAGAACCAATACTAGTACCTGTTTCGGAAGCTATAATATCGTATACCGACCTCCGGGGTTAAATCTACGTTTTTCTTAATTTTACCGCATAAAATTTAACCTTGTAAAGGAAATCAATAACCTACGCACGAGAAGTGCTCTCTTTCGCACACGACGGTGCCTGGATTTCTCCTGGAATTGCGCAGTACACATAACAGTGTCATTTTTTTTTAAATACATAGAATAATTTTATCGGCGTGTTGTAATAAAATCCCTTATTTAATCTGAAACGCACTACCTATTGCTTCACACAGACCGGCGCATCATTAAACCTCTTTGATTGATCGATTTCATCAGTCTCTCGACTTGAATTTTTAAAAATTGCATTAAACGAAAATTTCGCGACTAGTCTGTAACCCGCAAACTTGTACATGAGTATAAGAATTTATCACGTCTTATATAGTTTTTGTGATGAATATTATTGTTCGTCAAATCGAGAAGTACATCACATTGACTTCAATACATTATAAAGGACAAATTTTGATAAAAAGACGGGATAAATTTTGATTACTCGAGGTACCACGGTATTTCTAGCCTTATTTTTGAGAGAAATTACGAAGGTTTTTTTTTTCTTTCTTTTTTCTCTCTTTATTTCTCCCAAACAATGCACGAGACTGATGATTTTTAGAAAAGCTCACCTCTTAACTCACCTCTTCTTGTGTAAACACGACAGCCCGAGAAGGAAATAAGGTAGTCAGTCGGTTTAAGCGTGCATTTTTGGGTCAACTTCGCATCCCTCGGGGTTATTGCCCTTCTGGAAACGTCAGTTGTATAATGAAGGAGTAATTTATTAACCTCTCTTGGAAAGACGCAGATGTGTCCAACGTAAATTTTAATGACTACGGCAAAACGAGTGTTTATTTTATTTTATTTATTTATTTATTTATTATTATTTTTTTTTTTTGGCACGCCTGTCAGTCCAAAACATCTGGATATGCATATAGAGAATAAAATAACAATAAAAAAACTTTCCCAGATCGAAAGTGATCTCGTAATTAAGTAGCATTTCGAGTTTTATGTATAAAATTAAGTTATACGTGTAGTATTATCTCTGTGATTAGTCTACCATTTTACAGACTACGATGGTGCATTATTACTTTATGAAAATGGTATGATTTCAAAAGGATTGATCATTTATCCCAATTTGGAAAAACTTGGGATATTTTTCCCTTAAGGGGTATATAAAAGACAAAACACTTTTTATTTTCTTGGCTTAGGACGCACTACGGGCCTTTTTATAATAAATAACAAACATGTCTATGACTTCGTTGCCAGATATCATATTTTTATGATGCGCTCTCTTTGATTACCCTGTTGTTCACCTGTATTTTTATCTCTGAAAAATTTTTTCATGATCTTCCCTCTTTAAAATTATATTTCAAAAATTCCGTGTAAGGAATCTCTAAGAAATTTTGTGAAGCTTTCTGTGCGTTCTGTTTTCACCCAACTGTCAATAGGATTTTTGATTCAGAGTAAAAATTTCGAATATACTTTCGGTGAAACAGATTTTAATCGTTTCGAAAATATCTTTTCGAAAAGATTTTTTTTTTAAGCCTTCAATGTTATTCAAAATTTTATAAAGCCCGAACACAAATTGTTTAGAAATTTTTTATACATAAAAGTGAAAAAAAAAAAAGCGAATGGAGCTACTTTAGCAATTGGTTCGTTGGATAAACTAGAAATCCAACATGCTTTAAATTTTAAATTTTATTAGTTGAATTTAAAATTGTTTAAATATTTTTATCGGCATAGTATTCTTCATACTAAAGGAAAAAATCCTTACGAATACAGCGCTTAAAGACAAAGATAAACAATAAATAAATAGATAAAAATTAAATAAATAAATTGTATCCCTGATCCAATTCAGGGAATTGGTAGAAAAAAAATCGCCCTTGAGATTTCAATTGATTTGCACGCGTCTTTAAAGGATAGAAAAGTCTTAAAAAGCACTAAAATTCGGTCATTATAGTTCAGTTGTTTCCCCCCCTAATTTCAGAGATCGACTTCCTTTTCAACGCCAAGCATACTTGAAAAGCAAGTGAAACTATTTGCGGAAAAAGAAAGTAAAACTTCTTTCATTGTTTGTTTGAGATGCGGCAGGCACTTGTCTCTTGAAGGCATTCACCCATCAGCACCGTGAAATCTTGTTGGCTGCTTTATTAAGGGAGTACCACTTAGGTGAGCCAACATTGCTTCCTATGAAGAGGGCTTGTTGATTTTTTTTTTACCATGTTTTTATTAACTTGCTTTCTTGTTTGTGTGTGTGTTTGTTTGCCCAGTACAAATCTTGCAATCGATTTTTAACTAACTTCCCGAAATTAATACTGTAATCCAAAGGATTGAATTAATACTGGTTGAGAACCACTGCTTTAGAAAATTACAGCCACGCTCAGTTGCCCAGATTCTCTCTTAGTAAAAAAAAATCCAGCAACTTCCGATCGGTACATATTTTCAAAACACTATCCTTTGTTTTCAGTCGTTTGAAATATGCATCGAGAAGGGAAATCCCGGACAAAAAAGCCGTGCGTTGTTTTATTCTCTTTTGTGCATTTAACGCCAACAAACGATCTATTTGTGTAGCTGCATGTATAAAAACCATGAAACCAAATACACGTGGAACGTGACAGGAGGATCAACGTATTCAATTTTGAGCCAGACGTTCTTGTTACAGTACTAAAGAAATAACATCAAACTGGGAGCGAAAAGAAATATACTCATATATACGTAAGAAATTGTTATTTTAAAACGTCAGGCTTCATTATTTTGAAATTAATATATGTTTTCATCTACCGTTTTTTATTTAAGATAAGAAGTTATTTTTATAATTATGTGTGTATAATTTATTAATTTCTTAAAGAATACTAATAGCCAGAGCCAGTCCCATAGGCGAGGCGACGAGGCGATCGCCTCAGGCGCCCAATTGAAAGAGACGCCAAGGTGAGACAAAGTAAAAACACGAAATTCTTAACGGATAACGAAAAAATATTAATAGTGAAATCTGATGTATGACGACATTCGTAAAATTACACAAATATAAGCGAATATTCATGCTATTTTTTATAAACTGCTAAATTTAAGATCATGAGAAATAAATCTTGAATGCATATTTCCAAACGCTGTTGGAGCTCTAAGAATTCTGCTTAACACTACCTGAAACTGCAGCAGCTGCTGAGCTTAACTGTTTAAAATTGAACATTTTAGAGAATTATCTACGAACAGTAACCTAAGACCGATTGAAAGATCTGGCAATAATTTCTATAGAAGAGACGGTACCTAAAACAATTAATTATAGATATACAATCGAGCCATTTGCTGCAATAAAGGCTCGAAGAATGATTTAGTAATTATTTTTATTATATGAGAGGAGGGTATTATGGAATACCATTTACATTTCTAAAAATAACTTTACTGGTTTTTGAATAAAAATCCCCAAATCATCATGAGTACATACTATAACTAATTGTAATGAACTGTCACTTGTAAAATAATACTATTTATTTTGTTGTTATAAAAAAAATTATTTTAAAAAAAAAGTTGCAAATGGAGGTTAATATGAAATAATCGGGTAATATGGAATAGGTGGTTTAAACCATTGAAAAACTAATTAGACTTCATAAAACATAGTTATTTTTAAGTATAAAAACCATATTTTTAAGATTATGTGCATGTCATTTCTGCTTCTAGTCTATTTACAAAAGTCACAGATATAATCTTCTTTCTCTGCTCCGGTACAGTCAAGGTGAGCCCGCAGAGAACAGCTGAAGCATTGAATCCAAATATCCCCTCATTGATCTTCGGAGAATTTTCCGTTACAGAAGATACATTCAGCGTCTTTGTTTTCCGGTTCTTTAGTTGATGGCATGAAGTCCATTACAGATGATACATCAGAATGGAAAGATTCATCGTTGCTAACACTGGAGTCATGTCTAGTAGGTGTAGGTCTAGAAGGTCGGTCTAAGTTTAATTTCTTAACACGAGGGTCTTTGAATGTTCGGTTTCTTTGGTTGTTTTAAAGCTTCTGGTTCCTCCTTTATGTCCTTTTCTTTCAGTTCATCCTATTAACTCTTTTTTTTATATATGGGGAGTAGGTTATTACAGAAGATCTAGCTTTCCTGCCTATAAGGGGATTATGGAATACCTATTATTCCATAATACCCGACACGCCATCATGGAACGTAAACTGATGGACAAAACATTGTCAGCTAAAAAACGACCACAGTATAAAAAACTACAATTCTTTTAGTGTACATTATGCTTAACATCAATGTTCAAGTCAGATGTGTACTAGTAGGTTAAAATGTTTGAAAACTTACATGCAAAAACTCTTGAAAATCACAAAACACATTTTGTTCTCTAGCGCGTGGTACGACAACAACAAGCGGTCAACTCTCAGTGCACTGCATCATGGGAGTATTTCTTGAATAGTTCATGGTATTCGCACATGATAGCAGCACCAAACAGAGCCGAAACCTCGGTATTCCATATTACCCGACTATTCCATAATACCCTCCTCTCCTCTATATAACAAATTATATTTAAATTTATTTACTCTTTCTGCTTTTTTTTTACGTTCTGTAATTTTTTAAATTTTTATGCCTTTTTAAATACATAAAACTTTTATCTAATACATATTTTTTTTCCAAAATGACCATTAATTTAGAAGTAGACTATTTCTAATATAGATACGTTCATTACTTAAAGCAGTGTGGTCCAACCTTTAGTTACCCGAGGGCCAATCAAACTTTAGTATAGGAATGTGAGGGCCAGAGACATTCCAGAAAGAAAACGAATTACATATTGCATTCAAAAACTTTTATTAAAATTTATATTAAAAGAAGTTTAATATACTAGTTTAATATACCACTTCATTTTACATTCGAGAAATCAATGTGATTATTGGCACTGCTTTCCTGATACAAGTTTATCAATGTCCACTGTAAATTAAATAAGGCAAAGTCTCAGGCTCGATTCCAGTGAAGCACTTTCAATTCGATTTCTCGTTTTTGATTTAATTTGTTTGAGAGCAGAAAAAGCACTTTCGTAACTAAACACTTCGCACTAAAATATTTTTTCCAGTAAGAAGGGCAAGGGCCAACAAAAATCAATTGGCGGGCCGCGGGTTGGACCACACTGATTTAGAGTATAAAAATTTTAAAAGGCGCCGTTTTCAAAATTTACCTCAGGCGTCGCGATGGATCGGCCCGTCTCTGCTAATAGCTGTTTGGTTGTCGTTGTTTCCAATCCCCTTGATTGTAGGAAAGCCTACAAGGACCTTAAATCCCAGGTCCATGGCGAAGTGTAGTAAGCAACTTCAAGCGAGGTACCACTAGAGCTGAAGATTGACTTGATTTCGAAGAACATCGGTACCGTAATTTTGATCCGAGTCAAGTAACGAGACCGTAACACTTGACCCCGCACCTCCAGAGGTATTTTTGGGAACTTGGAGGACATTGTAGCTACGACAGATTTTTTCCGTGCACCGGTACACATGAGATTTAAGTATCCCCCCAAGTAAAAATTTGCCAGGGTCAAGTCTGGTGATCGTGAGGGCCACTGAACCTTACAACCTCGACTTATAGAACTTGTTATTCAGTGAAAGATTCCAAAAGTAACGTCTTGATATCACGTGAAATGTGCGGCGGGGCACCATCCTGCAAGATGGTGACAACAGGTAACGCATGTCTTTCCTGCAATACAGACTTAACGTGGTCACGCAAAAACGCCCTCTTTCGGTTACTTTTGGAAACTTTTTTTTTACATGAAAAAAAATCCAATGTCCCTCTGATCCTATTCACGCAAACAGAAATGTTTCCCGAGCATTATTTCTTTTATTACGAATTTTTGGCGCACCCGGTATATATATATATATATCCTGTGATACTTCTCTGGTAAACCCTACTCGACAGCCACCCCTCTAAATGGCCATATTTTGTTCAGAACCGATTAAAGACTCCATACAGCTAATGTTATGAAAGATACTTCTTTTCGGCGGCTACCCCTCAATAAAAAAGGCCACTTTTGTCGGAACCATATACATATAATATGTATTTATTAATGAGGGAATATTTTTTAACTCCTGATTTCGTTATAAATATTTCTGGGACAACAAATGTCCATCAGACTTCAAAGATTTGGTGGTATATCAGTCTGTTCAAGATACGCGTGATCAAACAAGCTGATAGTCACAACAGTGTGAAACATGTAAGCTTAGGGCTTAGGACATAAAACACTCGAATTAAAAAAAAAAAAAAAAAAAAAAAAAAATTCAAATTTTGCAACTATTGCAAATCTTGCCATTACTGTTCGTTAGGGAGAAATAAAAAAAAAGCTTTAATTCTGATAAAAAAGAGGCTAAATAGTTGTTTATAGCGTCATTAATAAAAGAATGATTAACCGTGAAAATATTAACCGAATATCGACATTCAGTGGGGAAATTAATAGACCGCGAATAAATTAGGAAACGTGCTAGAAATTTACGCCCGAATTACTGTTTCAAACAAGTAAGGCGGTGACACTGAAATTTTTGAAAATAATATGTTGCGAGTGAAATTCCCTTGTATGTAATTTTATTCATGGCAAATATCACGCCATCCATCTGCTTCATTGAAATAAGAGGGCATACTGTGATCCTGAAAGAAAAAATGCATTTATTTAGTTATTTAGTTCAACTTAAATTTTATTAAATGATCTGAGGTTCCTGAACTCATTTGCATAGACATATACACAGATATATATACATATATATACATATACATATACATACATACATACATACATACATACATACATACATACATATATATATATATATATATATATATATATATATATATATATATATATATATATATATATATATATAGTTTCGGATGTTTTGGTGAATTCCAGTTTTATCTTCCTGTTCCCTTTCCTTTTCTCAAATTAATAATGCACAGTGTTCATCATCATGGGGTAATTTCAATTTTTCTTGCATCCCGGAGTGGTGTAGCTCAAAATGTCCAGCCTTTTATTATATATAAACATGTAATATAATTATAAACTTTTGGCATTTATATTTAATAATAATGTGTCGTGAAAGATAAGCTTAAACATGAAAATAAAAATCTATATCGGCTGTTTAAACAAAGTAATTTACAACACACACACAGATTATAAGCATAAAGTGAAATACCTCTATTCAGTATATATATATATATTATTCATTTATTTTTATTATTAATATTTTTTCAATTATACAAACTCAAATCACGCGTGTACTGTGGAGTCAGAAATTCGAGCTTATGCCGCTTATCAAGTTCTAATATACAGGGTGCGGCAGACAGAACGTTCCGTGGGTATAAATAAATATATAAATAAATAAATAATAATAATAAATAAATAATTTTTTTTATTTTTCTCAGGTATAAAAGATTTCTTTCTCTATCTTGCTTTGTATTTTTTTATTGACGCTCCAAATTAGAACATTCTTTCTGCCACACCCTGATCGCGGGAAAAAATAAAGAAAGAAAGAAAGAAATATAAATTCTGAAATTTTCTTGTGTTCTTTGAAAATAGGGAGTGTGGGGGGGGGGGGGAGACCATTAAATCTACAACCCTATCTGAACGATAGAAACTGAGGGCTCCGTGTACAATTTTAGAAATTGTACAGACCGCCATGCGAGGACGCCATTTTGAGAGTTTATGACGTCATACGTAGATTCACCTGTGCCTCTTGTCCTAGAAAGTTTAAAATCCGGAACTCTTTCCTTTCCGCTACTGAAAAGGATAATTCTGATGATAAACCATCAGAACATAAAATGGCCTCGAGACTCAAAGTATTGGCAACACTGTTACAGTGTTCTCTTTAACATTGACCCGAGAAATAAAAACAAAAATGCCGGCAACCAATTTCGATCTCCGAAAGAAGGAAATTGCGGAAACTGTGCTATATTCACTTTAAATACGCCGTGGAAAACTATCTAAGATGTCTTTTGTCCGCAGAGAAGTCGGTCGATATACGAGGCTATCGAGATTGTGTACCACCACCAAGGATACTCGGGTTACCATGGCAACGGGTACTCACCTCTCCCTTCTCCCCACAGAGAAGGATGAAAGAAAAACCCTCATCATTGATTTTTCTGGAAACGATTTAGCATTAGGACGCCATCGCTGCCCCTTCCAATACTCACAGTTGTTGGATGTGATTGAGGTATCACCTCATCCTTTTGTTCGATTTTTAAGTGGTTACGCCATGTTTAATTGTTAAAATGACCGTAAGTGATAAAGGGGTGGGCAGCACGGTCGAAGAGGCATCATTTAAAGCGAGGATATATTGGCAAATATGCTTCCACGTTTCATAACAAATATAGTACTTCCATAATATATTCTCGGTTAAAATCGGGGAACTCATTTACGATGTAGAGGCGTGTTTCAGTTAAATAGGAGCGGTTCTCTTTATGCGTAATCCATCTTCGTGAATGTTTTTCTACCTAAAATAACTTAACAGATAATTAAAGGAATACAAAATGAAAAATAGTGAGTCTTGAAATTATTACACATAAAAGCCATTTCCTTTAAAGCACCTTCAATGAAATGTCTGTCATTCTGTTAACATTCAGACCCACACTAAAATTAGTTAATATATTTTATTATCCTTTGCAGCGGTATAGTTTCTGAACATTCTCTAATGGAATGCGTTGTTGTCTGACAATATTTGAACAATCTCTGAATTAATGTTGTCTATACTATTTTAACACTGTCTGATAGATTTAGGTGTAATGTGTATTTTATATATATATATATATATATATATATATATATATATATATATATATATATATATATATATATATATGCCTGTTGTTACCTACAGATGGGCTTTATATCTCAGCAACATAAAAGAACAAAATTTCTGTACTAGATTAGATCTGAAAACCAATTGCTATACCTGAATATTTTTAATTTAGAGGTATAACATTTGTATTATCATGCATATACACTACGTGTAAGGAAGAAAAAAAATGTTCGCACCTGTTACAAATTGGAGCAAAAATAACCTTTGAAAGAATAAATCTTATCATGACTCACTGTAAATATATGATTTGGTTCTCTGCACGACTCTATTTATTGTTTCTTATAATTCTGATCGACCAAAATCACATTTTGGACTTCAAATACCACAAACGCCTAAATCTCTTTCTAAAATGTTGTCTCCTTCTAAACATTCGCAGAATGTAAGATTAGCAAGATAAACAACGATTGAATTCAATCTTTTTCATGTGCATCAAATCAAGTGTTCCCAAAGGAAGATAAAAGAAAATAATCTATTCATCTCACCTTTTTTTTCCATCATAAAACAAATTAGGAGACAAAGCCACTGTGGACATTAAATTAGGAGCCGTTCAATCCTTTTATGTCATATGAAAGCGATACTCTCTCACTGGTCTTTATTAATCAGATATAAGTAAACTATAAAATGTTTAACAAGGCAAAGCCTCGCCACTAACAAATCGCAATCGAAATCATCGTCTTGAGATTACCCCTTTGTGATCGCATGTCGGTTCTCAGTTACCAAGTAAAGAACCACTTGTATCGTATATTGATTCCGACGAGCATGGCACCTGTGTATGAACTAAATACAACCGCAGAGGGTTAAAATCATGAAGCAGACTTCAGTGTTGTAAGCTATGTATGTTACTAGGCCTCTTCAATTATCTAACGACTCTGGCTGCGAAGAAACCATTACATGATTGTCTTTTATAGGTATTCAGTTGATTTTGACTCAAAATTCAGTCGGCAGTTTAAAAGTGTTATTATGCATAAACCATTTTCTCCACGAAGGTGTGGAAATGAATGCAAGTAGACTTTAGAAAACTTATCAGTTGTGCATCCATCGAAATAAAATAAATTAAAAAATAGAACCCGTAAAACTTTCAAGTGCTTTAATATGAACTATTTTACAATTTTTTCTGTTTTACACTTAAGTGATTTATGTACATTAATTAGTTTCATACTTCATGAATTGAATCCAATAATATAAATGAAACAAAGTTAAAATTTATATAACAATTTAAGCCTGTCATTGCTAGAAATGTTAGGAGGGTAACAAGTGCCCTGGAGCAATCTCTATGTTGCGCCCTCTCTCTCAGCTATTTTAGAAATTGAAGCTTTTTTTGTTTATGACTTGAACTGACCGGGTTCTACAGCTTTTAAAGTGGATCCCAAGCAAATACAAACACCCATGCTCTCTACGAAATTCGAACCCGCAAAATCGAATTCCGAAGATTAGTTTAGTTGTTGACGTTTACAGAAATTACACTTATACTAGATGCCCCTTAAATTTGCGCCTGACAGCAAGTGTCCCCTCAGCCGAAACTTCTGCTTTTAGAGGCTCCCAGTCACTAATAATGATGGTAATAAAAAAATTCCTCCATATTGTTTGCTGGAATGATGATTCAAATGGAATATAAATGTGGATGTCGTTAAGATATACACATCATCTGTAACTGAGGCCATCTTGAAATACGCTGGTAATCCGGGGTTTTTTTAAATTTATTATTTATTTATTAAAAACCTCCTACCTTGAAGGAACCGGACACGATACGTCATGCAAAGAATAAGTCAAGAAAATCTCTACTTCGAAACAATATGCTTCAAAGAATCGCTTCTACGCACCACCGAAACGGCTTTGTCAGAATTTTTCTTCCATTTGTGTTAGTCGAAGCGGATGCAGCCATGCGAGACGACTGTAATACTTGTAAGCCAATCGGTTCGGGGAAGAAAAAAACCAAAGCCTTACATTTCGAGTCCAGATAGAACTATGTTCACCGACACTCGAATACAACCAGGGCCGGTGAAACACGAGATACTAAGGTTGAAACACAGCCATGAGAAAAATCACGGCGGCAGTCGGGACAATACAAATTTTGGCCCATAATCAATGCAGCTGAAATTTAAATGCATAAAATAAACTTGTATTGGAACCAATGAAGCAGGAAGAGTTAAGATTGTTTTCAAGGGGTTGTGAGAACATTTCAGAAACGTAAGCAACATATTACTTAAGCTGAAAATTTCCTCCAATTTGAAACAACCATGCGATAAGGGATGTAACACTTGGGGGGGGGGGGGGTGTAGTGGGTCAATTATGATCTCTAAAACATTAGCGTAAAAGTATACGCAACTACACAAACGTTCCTCTTCATTCCTTTAACAGTCGTTTCAGCCTCATTACAGTTACCGCACACCAAAAAAAATGAACCACTTATAGGCTCATCTCAGCAAAAAATTTGCAAAATATGAGATGTCATTCTCATTTTGGTAAGGAAAAGGTCCTCATTAAGGATGAATGCAGATGGAAGCCAACCTAATGGAGAAAGCAAGAAATGCTATGGCTGTATTATAAGAAAGTAGTAAAGGTTAAAACTACACCAAAAAGGGAGCACTACAGGATGGGTCCGTTTCCTGTGGGAAAATTTGGTGGGTTCTTGGGAATGCGGTGATTATAAAAAATATGGAGTTTTTTAACTCACTGGTGGAGGACATCAAATTGTTCAATACTTTTTTCAAAATTTAATAACACGAAATTTTTCTCCAAGTTATACAGAGATGGTGTATGATACAGAATCAATGCTCACGTCATGATTTTTATCGATTTTACTGGCAATATCTTGCCATCTACATGAAATATTTTTTGTGAGATGAAACGGCATAAAAAAAATGATGAAATTCTGAAATCATCCGCAATCTTAGATCAATGGACACAACCCCTCGTGGAGGAAAAAAAAAAAAATCAGACTTAATAGCAATGGTCCCTGGGGTGCTGAGTGTTTCGCCAGCAAATGCTTAGGCATGGAGAATCTTAACTTACTTCTACCCGTGTCGTCGGGTCTGGCAATACAGCCTTCCTTTCTGAAGCCTCACTGGTGAACTAGAAAACTTTGCAGGTGACATATCTAAATTTTTTCCAGCCGTTCGTGGATTTGAAAACAGAAAATCGCCTGTACCAATTAATTTACTGGCAATTGGCTTCATTCACAATAATCCATCCCTAACATCCAATTTCAACTTCCAAGTGATATCACAGGTAAATGACAAAGTTACATACACATATTAAACAGAGGGTGATAAGTATTTAGCTGCTGAAAAATGACTGACTAACAATTGTCTATCTTACAAAGATTCAGATCTGTTCAAAATCATAAAACCGTCCAAGCACTAGATTTTGATCGTAATATTTCACTAGATCGTGAATTATAAATTCCGAATGATTAGTTAAATGAAAATGGATCCTCACAAAAAAGGGTAATATTTCAAACTCTGACTGGTTAATTTCAAAATTACTTCCACACTAAAGTACATATTTTTAATTTGCACAGAAAGATTTTTAAAATAATAATTAAGTACAATGAAATGGCATACATCGCCTATTTTTTAAAAAAATTTCCGATAGGATATTTTAATTAGTACTAACAAATTAGATGCTTTTGATCTAGATCCTTTCAGTAGCTTTCAGATTTCGGTATTGCAGTTTAGATGGGTGCAATAGTTTTAAAGAAAATCTCTTTTGGAAAGATCTTGATATTTTAGATAAATAGTTCAGCAAAATTTAATACACTGCTAAAGGTAAATTTGCACTGGTCATGGGTAACTTTAAATCTCTGTACTGGTATGTCACCACAAGAATTCAATTGATAATGAGAATAAAATTATCTAAATAGTGTGAACTTTTGCATAAACCCCGTAACTGTATTTTTTTTTCATTAAAGCCATATTTTAACATTATTATGCTTGATTAAAACAAACATTATAAAATTAATGTTATAAGGAAATTTACAGAGAGAATAGATTAAGAGTTTCCAGACATGAAACAAAAGCTTACTGATTGTTGCAAAACTGACAAGAAAACAGCAAATCATCAAGGCCTGAAAATAGCTCATAGCATAAGAAGTATTTTATTTCAATCCATTTTAAGGACTATATTCTTTTTCTTAATTGTTACACCGACTGAACATGAATCATCTAGAATTGGAGGATCATTTCAGCCGTGAAGTAGTTATAATTTAGGGAGTAGAAAAACACAAGATAAGTGATTATATACAGGCTTATCAAGGTATTTTATTCTCTTATCAGTTTCATTAGGGTGCAAAATTTCTAAAAGTGTGACTAAGTTTACTTTTAAAGAATTATGTATGGCACAGTACAACTGCAACTTGAAGATGCTTTGTACAGAGTACCAATATTATGAAAAATCATCACTCAAACCCAGAGCAACAGTTTTGATCCAATCACTTGAGAAATGCAATAAATTTTCTTACTTCTGATAAAACAGAAGCACAGGATCTTTCATTTTTAAAAAAATGTTTTTTTTATCTTAACAAGACTATATAAATGAAGGATATCAATTGACTTTGAAGTAATAATGAATTTAGATGCATCTGAAGATTCAAATGCAATTAAAATGATCGTACAACTAAAATTTAGTCCATTAAAATGAAAATAAATGTATAGAAGCATTATGGGAAAATATAGTATTTAAGAATATCTGTGGTTTTATCTCATTTCAAAAACTTACTATTTGTATTTAAACAGGATTTAATATTACTGTACTCTACAACAGGTACAGAATATTAGCATCATGAATTATGTAAAATCCAATTACTGTAACACTAAATTACAGCTTCTAATTGCTAATATGACAAACTAAAGAGATCAGAAAAATATTGTTGACCTTATCAACTTCAGCTGTAAGAATTATACTATGGGGGGGGGGGGGGGGAAAGGCAGCATACACATCTCAAGTTGATGTTTCTTCCCTACCAGGCCCATAAAATAATGATTTTATTTCTTGCCATGCCCAATTTAAATTTAAGCATCTTTGATAATTTTAATTTAATTTTTAGTATTTATATCTAATAATTAACAAAAGGATTACTATTTCAGATTATTTCTTGGAGAAAGATATAGAAACATTTAGATTTTACATATTACCATGTAAATCAAGAATATAAATTTTGAAACCCAGATCTTAGTATACTTTTTCAGATAGATTTTTCCCCCCTTCAGCAGTTACAATGAGAAATTTGTAAAAATTATGTGTATCCATTGAGGTTTCTTGGATTAACATTTGAGAATATTTAGAACCCAGCATCTACAAATAACCTTTCCAAGATCCTTTACAGTAAATGTCATTGATAAAGATTTTGATTTAATCAATCATGGGTTTAAAAAACCAGTGCCCAGAAGTCCTTACATGTGCTCTTAAAAGTTCACAGGCTAATGTTAATTTTCCTGTCTCAAACCTTCAAGTAACACTAAGTCACATCAGTACAATATCATTGAAAATATTTAATATACCCATGGAAATTCAATGTAAGCCAGTAGCAACCTTAAAGAGCAATAGTCATTCTTTTTTTAACAGCTACATAATGAAACACTAAACTTAGTTAATCTGGTAAACAAAACTGATTATTTATATCACAACAGCACATGTAGTTTCCCCAAGATGTGAACTATATTGAAAGCCTCATCATAAACACTTTGTCCCATTTAATCTTAAATACTTCTTTGAAAATTCGTTCCAATTAGTTTGTGCTTAACTAGTGTCATAATGTTCCTAATATCCATCGGTTATAAGACAACTTCAAGCTAATGCAAGTACTTCTGTAATTTTATTCCAAATTGATTGCTTCATTGATACTGGTTTCCCTACTTGTGTTTCTCCAAATTATAACACTTCCTGAACTTTAGAGTTAAGCTGTAGGTAACCCAAGAACAACTGACATTTTAAAACTCTTTAATTACATAAAATTTCTAAACTATTAACTTTAGAAATTTTATGAAAATGCAAGATATTCTTACATTTTCTTCAAGTAAAATTAGTTTGATATTAAACAACTGCAATATGTTTTAAGCACATTGCAACCATAAATCCTTGTAATTACCCACACCCTAATTTTACAAATGAAATTAAAAATATTTAATATTTAAAGAGCTAATACCTTGAACTATGCATATTTTAGTGGAAATATGTTGCTGTACATAAGAAATGTAATTTACTAAAACATTTGGCAATTTAAACTAACCCAATGTAAATTAAAACCCGCACATGAATGCACCTCTCTTTTCTACCACATTGCAGAAGATACCAATTCTCTACTTTTTCAACATACTTAGTTAAATGAAGACAAGTGCTAACCAGTTAGCCACTAGTTTAAAAATAGAAGACAATTTCTCAGTAACTATTTTCTGCTTAGAAACGTTAAAAACCATCCTGTTTTTTAATCTTTATCACAGTTTAATTTGCACCACTTTCTTCCATCATGTTACGAGATTTGGTCATGGTTGAAGACTCTAGTGAACAGTGAAATTAGTCCCAGAATTAACGTTTCCTTATTTGATAAATCCTTATGAAGTGTTAAAACACAAGTCTTATCCTTTTCATACACAAGTTTTTCAGAATATAAATAGTAAGAAAACTTCCTATTTTACACCTTTAAAGTTAATAGCTATGGGAAAAGTACTTGCTGAAGTTTACATGTAGTAAATGATCAATTTCCCAAGTTGATTCTGCATTTCATGATAAAAAATTACCTATTGTAAGCACTTCCAAAATCCCACGAATCCAGCTTTAATTTTTCTTATTGTAGTTACAACTACCAGCTATAAACCCACATGATTTCTTATGAAATGACAATAGTTTTGAAATAACTTTAAATGTGTGTACTCTTAAATATCTGGTTAAAATAAATTTTACAGTCTAGCTAAATTATAATTCCAATTTAAAGATATGGAAATTTCCTCTTGTGTAATGTAAAATTTTGTTAAGCTGATTCCAAGTATTTAAGATATAGGCAAAACTGCAGGTTATATTTTCGACCCATGTAAATAGAATTTCAAAGGGATTGCCAAATTGATGTTAGAAATTAACATTATAAAAATACAACAGTAATTTTTAGCTTTGAAATATTTTACTTCTTAGTTGGCAAAACCAAGTGCAGAATTCAATGTTATAAGAGGGAATACCAAAATAAAACTTTGTAAATTTTTGGCCCAGCTATAATTTCTTACATGCAAACTGTTTCCCTTCAGCTTTCAAGTACAAGTCTAAATCTTAAATTTTAACTGAAAATAGATAAACTACTGCAATTACTGGCTACATTTTATGAGAGATTTTACAGTTTCAGTAACTTAATCAAAACCTGGTCACTTTCATAAAACATCTATTCTTTCTCCTAATTTGGAAGTCTTAACTTTTGAAAGCAAATATTAAAACAATTGTTTCAAACTATTTCCAACAAATAGTTTAAAATAATGCAGATATAACCTTCAATTCGAATTTACCATAAAAATAACTGAAGTCTCTTATCATATTTATAGCTTAGTGTCATTGTAAGATGATCCATTAAGCACAAACTTACACCATGTGAAACTAAATTTGTCAGATGTTCATCTAGATGTAAATATCTTTTAGTTCCAAGTTTTGAAAGGCATCTAGAATTAGTCACTATATACAAACAGCATTGTAATTTTAACAATACAAAAATTTGAGATGTCTAATATTTTTAAATAACATGGATTTGAAAATACTTATAAGAATATTTTGACTAAGTTAATTATTGAAAAATGCAAGAAAACCATAAATTTCAGAACTTTGCATATTAGGTTTTTAAAATCATCTTTTCAAACATTTTACTGCTAAATGTTATACTTTATGTAGATACATTTAAGAGTTTCAGATAAGTCTAGTCTTAACACCTACAAATTTTCAATAAAAAGATAAAGTTCAACTTGAGAAATGAAATAAAATAGCAACTTATTCTGGAATAACGAGTACATCCATCAATATTTCAGAACCTGTGATAAAGGGATAACTTAATCTTTCTGGTGATGGAAACAAGTCCAAGAGGTTGCTGTTGATTATAAATGGAAAGATTGGAGGCAATACTCAAATAAAACTTAATAAGTTAGACTAGATAAT
This sequence comes from Dolomedes plantarius, assembly GCA_907164885.2. Taxonomy (NCBI): domain Eukaryota; kingdom Metazoa; phylum Arthropoda; class Arachnida; order Araneae; family Dolomedidae; genus Dolomedes; species Dolomedes plantarius. The sequence goes on along the minus strand of OU015493.1, from coordinate 133,094,549 downwards.
GTATTAACTTAAGAGTATCAATATGCCAAATTTATGTTTAACCTCCAAAATTTCAAGTCAGAAATAGACAAAGCTGAGCATAATTTGGAACATTTTTAGCACAATGATACTTTGAAGTACCTTTACTAGGTTTTAAATACAAGCTAAAGATAATGGGTTTATTGCTTTTAAAATAAAAATTTCGAAGCTAAAAAGCCTCTATACTTTCTCAGTGATGTTATTAAGTACATATTAGTTAAAACCCACTTTAATACTTTAAGCAAATCTATACTTACTGCAAAAACGACGAAGACTACAGGACGACACTAATTTATTGAAACTATAAACACATTTATACAAGCCACGATAACAGTTCGAACACACAAACCCCGTCCGGTAAGAAAAATTTCACAGCAGGCATCACTCGATAACTAAATCGGCGCAGACTGGAATGGTGTTTCAAAACAAAAATTGTCAAAAAGTCTTTCGAACTATGTCTTTTTCTCGGTCTTCTTGGGGAGAAGAACTGCCTGAATGTTAGGCAATACACCACCTTGGGCGATAGTAACTCCAGATAGCAGTTTATTCAATTCTTCGTCGTTCCTGATTGCCAACTGAAGATGACGAGGAATTATACGCGTTTTCTTATTATCTCGGGCTGCATTTCCAGCTAACTCCAATACTTCAGCGGCTAGATATTCAAGAACTGCAGCTAAGTACACAGGAGCTCCAGCGCCAACACGTTCAGCGTAGTTACCTTTTCGCAATAATCTGTGGATACGGCCGACTGGAAACTGTAAACCAGCACGACTAGAGCGAGTTTTGCTCTTTCCCTTAACTTTACCGCCTTTACCTCGACCAGACATAGTTAAAACGAATTAGTGAAAGACTCCGAGTCAAATGATACAATCCTTCGTCGAGCACCTTGTCAGCTGAGCGATACGAAATAAATAAAAAAAATTACACAGCTGGGTTTTTATAAGGTAGGCTAGGATTCCCAGCGCAACCAATCAGAGAACATCTTAAGTCGACCAATTGATTGTAAGCCATCTCACACTGCCATCTGTCGGTAATTCTACATAATATGTAAATTAAAGGGACAGTACAAAATATTTGTATTCATTTTAAATAACTTTGATATATAAAAAAAATTTCCTGCATAGTGATCCTGCATAGATGATTTACTACTGTAAAAATTAGCAAATTATTGTTTGTCATATATTCATTTGATTTAAATGTGCTTGTATTAAAAAAGATATTGACTTCAGAATCATAAGTTGTCGAGTGAAATGAACTTTAAAACATTTAGCGCAACTTATTTGGAGAAATTTAAATTTTTATTATCGAATAAAATTTTAAACGATAAAATCTACTTAAAATATAAACTGAAGAAAAACTCGGGTCGATATTTTAAATGGGTACCAAGGTGTTATCGATTGAACTCATTTTTTCTCCCTCTGTTAAACGTCGCCAAGGCATTGCTATGTTTTAATTCTCGTTTTTTAGAAATTTTGGCGAACTTGAAAAAGCTCAACCGCAAACCTGTTAGACGTGATAATAGCTATAGCACCTAAATGTTGATAAGTTTAATGCCAATTATTTCACATATATGTTAATTTGGGATGTATTATATATCAAATATTCTGTGCCGTGTCATTCAAACCACTTTCGGCAAAATTTGTACACGGAGTTGATGTTTCGCCGGGTAGGTATTAGACTAGGAACAATCAGAATAAAAATGAATTTAACAGTAAACCGCGTTTTGTTGTACAACAGTAAATTTTGTTGGTCTGTAAACACAAAGTGATTAGATAATTTATTTGTAGATAAAAATATAGATTATTTGAAAAGTTTCAATAGGTAATCTTACTGTTCTCAACAAATATAACGACATATAACGATTGAAAATGATGGCATTGCATTCTGAGTATTGTAAAAAACACTTGGAAGATTTCCATTTAAGTAGAAAACTTATTTAGGTAACGAATTAGAGATTCTTAAACGGCTCAATGGAGCTATACCCTCTCTCGCTGTTTTGGAGACTCATATGAACAAAATAAATTAATCACGAGTTAAGTTAGAAATTTGGAGTACAAAGACGTCATGTTAAGGTTTTTATAATTATTTTTCAGAGAAATTGAGCAGTTCATACTGAAAATGTGTACATCGTATGACGTCATAATGTATTTATTTATTTATTTATTATTTTTTATTCTAACGCATAGAAAAAAGCTTAGAGCGACGAAATCAACAAAGTCAATGCTGGTTTAGCAGTACAATTAAATTTCTCTAATAAAGATTTTTATGTCTATACGTAATCAAAGTGTCATTAAAATTATAGATTCATGGAAAAAAAATCTTTTATGTTTAAAATCTTCGATTTTTATAATACACAATGCAAAGCGAGAAGTTATGGAAAAAAACAAAGCATGGAAATCGAAGAATACCAAACTCAAAAATTAAAAGATTTAAAATTTCCTTTAAGAAAAAGTAAGCTGACTTACTGAAAAACTACACGCCGCAATGTTGAAATCCCCTTATTTTTCTGACAGTTGGGATAAATAAACCTACAATTTCTTATCGTTGAAAATAAACATGTATTTTTTTTATTAAAGAAATGCTTATTGCACAATATTAAAATTTCTTAATTTTGGGAAATGGAAAAGAAAACGGATTTCTTATTATTTGTGAAAAGTATATAAGTAAACCAATTTTATTCATCGCACTAGAGGTATGTAAATTTCGCATAAAAAATTACAATGTATAAAATTTTGCATTTATTCGCAATATATATATATATATATATATATTATCACATTTATAAAGTCGACTTGGGGTTTCCCCGCCCAGGTTCGAATCCTGTCGACTTTATAAATGTGATAATAATCACATTTGGAAAATTTAGCACAAGGGAGGTGATGCGTACAACTTATGGGAGATGCAGTTGGCACGAGGGAGTAATGCAGTCGGCACGAGGGTGTTGATCATACAGTAAATCGCTGCGCACAACATGGAGAGAGAAGAAGGACACAGATTACAGATGATATCCATGAAATCACCTTTATTCCATCAGTAAGCATTAAGAAGGCATTAGCTGCAGTGGCCACATGACTAGTTCGGCCTCCATGCAACAGGACGGGACGTGTTAAGAGCAGTGTTTACATGCCAGAGTTAAGTCAAGAGCTGTATATCCACCGGACTGTGGACAGCAGGTCCGACAGCAACGAGAGTTAGACACGAAGAGTGAAAAGTCTTCTGTTCATGCAATATTAAATGGGTGTTTTGCGATATTTGCGCCAGAGGGCCTAAGCTACTTAATATTTTAGTTGGGCGTCTTTAGGTTCGTGGAGTTCACGTGTCCACTTCGGTTATTCCGGGGACTGATAGATCCCGCGCTTGTTAGAGCTGCGACCTATTGACCTGGGAGCAGGATAAATGGCCATAAAGTTCTTGTAGAGTGTGGTTTTGACGTTACAGAACCCATAAATCCAGAGTGGTTCTAGGGCTCTTCAAGAATTTTGACATTACACTGACATTCGGAATCTCATAAACTTCTAACACTCATATCTGGGGATGTTATTGAGTTCCGATACTTCACATGCCTGCTTAATGATCTGCAGGGCTACGATAAATTATCTTATTTTACTTTTAGGTTGCAATTTTTGGAAAAGGGGTCGTGCTTTATTAACAAGAGAATATGCTTTAAAGTAAACTAATTTAGGAAGACGCGTTTTCTTGTTACATATATATATACAATATACATTGTCAAAAATTAATTATATAGCATATTCAAAATTTTTCTGCCTTTTGGATATTACCTAAAAATAAATGTGCAATTCCTTAGTTTCTTATTTTAGAAAATGGAAAAATGAATCACTTTAGTTTAATATTGAGGCGTACACCTCAGTTTTAAAATAATTACAAGATAAAAAGAACTTGTTATATACCACGTTTTAAAATTTTCTGTTGAATTATATAAACTTGACAATTCTATGTATTAATAAATACTTAAAAAAATTTTTTTTGTTGAATTATCCCACCAACTTGAAAAAAATGATCAAATGCGTAATAAAGAGAGCAATTATAAGAAATTTTCAAACAACAAAATTAACTGAAAATGAATTCCTGCTTAAAGATGGCTAAAAGTACACTAGTTATGAAAAATTAAGGAAAAATCACAAAAAGAGGGATAACACGTTCAAAACTAGGCCAATCTGTTTGAAATTTGAATATGTTGTTAAGTAAAAAGTGCTGAACAATACTGCATTACGAAAAATAGTGGCGCTGCAGTCGGAATACGTCATTTGCGAGGAGAATAAAAGTACATGCCTCAGAGCAAAGCGACAATTGTCGCTGCGAGGCTGAGATTAGACATCTGACATAGCCAAATTGTAACAATGACCTCCAGGCATCATTTGACCGAAGAACTGCGATGGCGAGCTATTGGGAGACTAGAAGCAGGACAAAGTCAGACAGAAGTGGCCAAATGGCTAAATGTGAGTCCGTCTGTGGTTCATAGACTTTGGCAACAATTTCTAACCACGGATTCGGCATCCAGGAGGTTCAGCCAAGGACGGCCATACGCTACGATGAGTGATGATCGATATTTGTCATTATGCGCAGGAAGGAATAGAACCGCAACTCCGTCTGAACTCAGATCCTCCCTCGCTGAAAGCTCCGGAAGGTTGGTATGGACATCAACCTGCGTAGAAGGCTTCACAAAGGTGGTCTTTTTACGAGGCGACCAGCCATTTGCGTCCCGCTCACGTCACGCCACAGGCGGGTACGTTTGCAGTGGGCACGTCAAAACGTCCACTGGACGCGTGATCAATGGACGGCTGTTCTCTTTACGGATGAGTCCAGGTTTAGCCTCCAAAGCGATAGTAGGCGCATTTGGATTTGGAGTGAACCTGGAACTCGTTTTTATCCATCACATATCCGTGAAAGAGATGCATACGGATCAGGCAGTGTCTGTGTTTGGGGTGGTATCTCTTTGGGTGGACGCACAGACCTCCATGTCTTTCCCCGTTGAAATGTGAATGCTCACACCTATAGAGATGACATCCTTGATGCTTATGTGCGCCCTTATGCCGGGGCAATAGGTAATGCTTTCGGGCAACAGGACGATAACGCGAAACCGCACAGGGCTCGTATCGTGGATGCTTATCTTGATCAGGAAACAATTCAGCGCATGGAGTGGCCAGCTCGATCACCGGACCTGAATCCTATCGAGCATGTTTGGGATGCTTTAGGACGACGTATAGCTGCTCTCAATCCTCCTCCTAGGACCCTAGCCACGTTTTCAACTGCTTTGCAAGAGCAATGGCTCTCACTTCCTACCGAACTCATAGACCGCATAATTGACAGCATCACACATCGCTGTATGTGCCGTATTGCTTCTCGGGGGGATCATGCGCCATATTAAAGGTATTTTTCCTATACCAAACTGACACATCCGATTTGTTCATTGTATACATATGCTAGTTTCTATAACACCATAAGTGTCTGGCGATTTCTTTTTATGCTATTTTATACCTACCTATGTGTTGTATAATGTGTATAAGTTTCATTAAATTCTACGAGTAACTTTTTGAGTAATCGGTATTTTTGTGACTTTTCATTAATTTTTGATAACCAGTGTATTAAAAGAATGCATTGTCATCGTTTTCTGAGCTATTCTAAAAGTTTCAAATGTCTAGCTAGTCGGGAAGTTAGTTAAAAATCGATTGCAAGATTTGTACTGGACAAACACACAAACAAGAAAGCGAGTTAATAAAAACATAGTAAAAATGAATTCAATTTTGCTTAAAGATGGCTTAAAGTATTAAAAGAAGGCATTATCATCGTGTTCTGAGCTATTCTAAAAGTTTCAAATGTCTAGCTAGTCAGGAAGTTAGTTAAAAATCGATTGCAAGATTTGTACTGGACAAACACACAAAAAAAGAAAGCAAGTTAATAAAAACATGGTAATAATCACCTAGTTTGGGAGCGTACGGATAAAGAAACTAACGATTTATTATTTCTAAGAAGGCTCAAATTTTATTGAAAACCAATATTTTAGGACGTGGTTTTATGGGTGGCCGGCTACAGAAGTTTCACTGCACACACACACACACACACACATATATATATATATGTGTGTGTGTGTGTGTGTGTGTGTATATATATATATATGTGGGATCGGGAGCCTGCCTCAGTCCGTTTCATTAATTGTCACCTGTGTCAGTGTTCTGTGTAATGCCAGCAGCCCTAGCGCCGCTCATCGGAAGGAGAGGTGCGCGGGGGAGTGAATCTCCAGCCGACGAGAGTTCCCGGCAGACGAGAGATGGACGTCGATAAGCGATGACGCGTTTATCTGTTAGCAGCAGACGACTGCTTTTTCATTAGTCTATAATGTTAATTAACGACGTTCTTTTTGTAAATATATTCTGTAAATAATAAGTTTTCGTTAAATGTTAGTGTAGTTATCATAGTATTCGTTTATAATAGTTTAAGTATTTGTTTTAAATTACCCGCTCGATTATCCTGTCCCACATATATATATATATATATATATATATATATATATATATATATATATATATATATATATATATATATATATATATATATATATGTATGTATATATATGTATGTATATATGTATGTATATGTATATGTATATATATAAATATATATATATATATATATATATATATATATATATATATATATATATATACAGTGGTACCTAGACGTACGAGTTTAATTCGTTCCATGACTTAGCTCGTAACTGGAAATACTCGTATCTCGAATCAATTTTCCCCATTGAAATGAATGGAAATGCCATTAATTCGTTCCGGGCTCCCCCAAAACACCGCAATTTTTTTGTAAGATGTTTTTAAATAACAAAAACGTGCTTATAAACGACGAACATTGTATAAAAGCGCAGTACAGTAGAATGTATTGCAATAAATTTGTTTTATTAAGTGTAATGTTTTACCTTGGAGGACAGACTTGAAGATGCTGATGGAAGAGGAGGAGAAAGGTTGAACTGAAAAATTAAATCTTATTCGTTGATTTTTGATCTTTTCGCCCAGCTTTCCTCACTTTCGCGAACGAGTGAACGAGTGAGACACGGAAGCTGGGCGATTGTTGCATCGTTCACTGTGGCTGTAATGTCCAGATTCTGCCTGAAAATCCGAAGAACGTTTTCTCAGAATCCAATCTCTCGGTTTAAGACTGGATAGTACTCTCAGAATAATATTATACAACTAGCTGAAGTACCCGGCATTGCCCGGGATTTTAACAATATTTGTCAACCAAAATCAACACAGTATAAATAACAGAAAAAGTATATGTGAAATGTTATACACATCTTAGAATTCAGGAATTTCAGCCTTTCATCATTGAAGCACTAAAATCTGAAAAGTAAAAATGTCAAATTGTCTAATGTTTGCTAACCAAAATTAATTTAAAACTAAACACGTTATAAATAACATAGAAAAAACATGTGAAATCTTATACACATGAATAAAATGAAAACCCAATAAAAAAATATATAAAATTATAATAAACTCCTCAGAATTCAGCTAGATTTAGCCTTTTATCATTTGGGCAAAAAAAGAAGCTGAAATTTCAGGTTTAGCTGAAATTTCCAATAGAACCATGATATGACTCTAGCGTTGCCTCTTAAAAAATGAAGTGTTTGATTGAGGGCTGCAAACCATTCAACTCCTCTCCCCATTAAACTCCTATAAACATCCTCTACATATTAAATTCCTTTTCTCTCCATAATAAACTCCTCAGAATTTTGGTAGATTCAGCCTTTCATCATAGTACCACTAAAACCTGAAACATCCTCTCCAGAAATATAAATTTATTAATTACAATAATTAAACTCACGCAAATGTATGAATTACATAAGTTTTTTAACCAACATTTGAATAATTCGTAAATGAAAAAGCATATGAAAATAAAGATAATAAGAACTTCCGGAATCGAAATTAATTACCCTTAATTTTTAATTAATAAAAAACCAACATAATATGAATAAAAACGATAGTTGTTTAAAAGCATATGAAAATAAAGCTATTATAAAGATAATAATAAAAAAAGCATATGAAAATAACGCTCGCGTATGAAGTTAACTTTATGATATAAAGATAGTAATAATAATATAAACCGCGTGCATAAAATATTTAGCTTTTCAAGCGAAATAAATTAATTTTTAGAAAAAAAACTACTTTTAATCGAGAAATTAAATACATTGCACAAAATTTTGATTTTACCAACTTTCTACCCTACAATTTACACCCTACTTCTTTGAAGTTGGGTGTTGAAACATCCTCTTTGAAAAATTTACACCCTACTTCTTTTAAATAGGGTGTAAATATAAAGTTTTAACAGCGAATTGAATGCCAGTTAAAAATTATTGTTGTTTAAAATCATATGAAAATTACGCTATTATAAAGATAAAAAAAAGCATAGGAAAATAATGCGTGCGCATGAAGTTAACGTTACGATATAAAGATAGTAACAATAATATGTATATATAAAACAGTTCCGTAACTAACTGACTGACTGACATACAACGTACAGACCAAACCGAGGGAAATAAAAGGGCTGAAATTTTGCATGGCGATTCTTCTTATAGTGTAGGAGTGCACTTAGAAAGATTTTTGAAAAATTCTTAGATTTTTTTAAAATTAAATTTTTGAGTTGTTTTAGTAACTTTTTTTAAGTTTGCATTTAAAATAATAATAATTTGAGGGTTATAAAATTCATATGACGAAAAAGATCATAAAAATTCCTTTAATATGAAATCTTTTTCGAATCTTTACCTCCATTTTATGATTTTTGGTGAATTTTTAAAGATTAATTTTTAGAATTTAACCTTTTACATGCCACACTATGATCAAGGAATAAAGTACCATATTTTGCTGCGTAACTTTGGTCGATAACTTCCAGGAAGTCGGTCCAACAGGTGTACTCCACTCATTCCTTTATTATATAATTTTATAATGTAAGGTTAAGGAAAATCAACTTTTATTTTAGCTCGGACATATCTTTTTACTCTTCCTAATGGTTTGTGAGTGATAAAATTTGATGTAATAGTTACAACAAAACTATCGTTCCAATGGCACATATAAACTTCTCCATCGCATCGGTAATCAAACTCTCCACGTTGAAATTTCGATATTTCTTTTGCTGTTTTAAGAGAACATTGTCCCTTTCTGGAATCTCGCACTGTGCCGATTGCCTTAAAGCCTTTGTTAGATAAATCTGTCAGCAGACTGTACGATGTAAAAAAAGTTATCGAAAAATATTTTGCGTTTCTCTGGATTGTCAATAAAAGATAATAGTTCGGAGACAACTTTTGATCCAAGTGGCAAATTTTCATTTTTCGAACTTTTTCTACCGTAGATAGACATAGCATAAGGATAACCATTTGCTGAGCAGATTATCCAAACTTTGAAACCAAAGCGAATTGGCTTTCCACGTATGAACACCTTAGCCGAACGATGGCCATAACACGGAACCATGGATTCATCGATACTCATATTTTCATGAAAAAATCCAAATTGACGAAAATTTTTTCCAACCTCTTTATAAAAGGGAGAAATTTTTCCTAATTTATCGCCTGGTTCCAATTTACTATTATCAACAATGTGGAAATACTTTTTTAACATCCGAAATTTATTTCTGGGCATTGTATTGTTAACAATTAGGATATGCAAATCTTCCTGAGAGCTCCAATATGTATTTTCATCAGGTACTGAGTGGTAGCCACTAAACAACAGTAATCCAAGAAACTGCCGAATGTCATTTGCGTCGACGTCTAAAGAGTCTCCTTTTTGTAGGGCGTACAGCTTTGTAAGTTCGGCTGAATTTTCTAAGTAATCAGACGGCAGAATCACTGATTGACGGCAGAATCACTGATCACGTGTGATATCACTGCTTTTGTATATCGTTACATGCCAATGTTCCTTTTTTGGAACATTGCATTTTTACGCAGTCTTGAGGAAATATTTCTTGTTATTATTTTAATTTATTTTATTAACTCGTTAAACTTGTCCTTTGCAAGTACGATGGGGAAATTTTTGGGTGGATTTGAATTTTTAGGAATTTTATAGAATTTTTTTTCTTACGTACTGTAAAAATTGTGAAAAAAGCTGATTTTTAGAAATTTTTCTACGCTAAAATATTCATATTTGAAAAAAAAAAGTCAAAAAATCAATCATACCTTCTATAATATACGGTAATTTTTTCAAACTGACAGATATCACAGTTTATTTTTAAAAAAATATTAAAGATGGTGTTCCAAAAAAGGAACATTGGCATGTAAAAGGTTAATTTATTAAACTCTGATCACGTGATTTCTTTTTCTGTTACTTTAAATAAATTTATCTTCACATAACAACGAAATAGGCAAAAAAATACTTTTTTTCTTGCTAATGCGGCAGACGATTGGACATTATTCAAAAAAATATTAAAATAATGTAAAAGATATGTTCCTCAAACTGTACTACATTAACTGTACTATATTCTTTAGTATGTCCTATGAGATTTAATTTGAATATTTTCTTCTACATTATTTTGTCTATAAAAATATCCCTTACGATTTTTTATTAATATATTTTTTTGTTTTTTTTTACATCAATCGTATACATTGATCGTCGTATTTATTATATATATATATATATATATATATATATATGTATATATATATTGGCATTAATTGCATACACTGACATTGTATTTAATTTGAATGTACCGTTCGTTTAGGAACACCTCCTAAACGAACGTTTAGGAAGTGTTGGTTTATGGAATACTAAAAGTTTAAAATAGTGGCGCCATCTATTGAACATCTATGAATCGAGAATCGCATCCGTCAAAAATTGTTCGTTATCCTAATTGTTAGCAATACAATGCCCAGAAATAAATTATTGATGAATATTTGTTAACCAAAATCAATTTTAAAACTAAACACAGTATAAATAACATAGAAAAGATTTAGCCTTTATCATTGGAGTAAAAAATCCTGGAAAGTGAAACATAAAATATATAAATTTATAATAAACCTACCAAAATCCATTAAAAAACTAAACACAGTATAAATAACATAGAAATAAAAGCATACGAAATGTTATACACATTAATAATATGAAAACCAATTAAAAATATATAAATGTATAATAAACTCCTCAGATTTCAGCTATATTCGGTCTTTCATCATAAAAAAGCTGAAAAAAAATAAAATAAAAATAATTTTAAAAAATAATAAAATAAAACAAAAATAATAATTTAAAAAATAATAAAATAAAATAAAGATAATAATTAAAATAATAATAAAATAAAAGCTGAAATAAAAAAGCCTTCATAAAAAGCTGAAAATACAGGTTTAGCAAATTTTGCACGATCCCAGACTCGAACCCGAGTCTTACGGTGTGCCAAATGAACAGTTTTAAGGAACGCGCCACGATTATACACAACACTGTTGAGTAAAGTCAAAAATATACGCAATGAGTTTTTTGGAAAGTTGCTATGGGTTGGTGAATATACATACATTTATGGAGTAAGAGGAGTTTTAAATGAGAAATAAGTTAGCAGGATAGAAGCTTAGTCTTTAACTCTTCAATAGACACAAAGACATAAGCTAGGGGGGTTGCAGTAGCGATTAAAAAAGATCGTGACACTTAGCGTGGTTGATTCGAATTTTCCATCGCGTGTGAGAGTGTCAATATGCCGTTGGATCCGATTTATTTTAGAGTATAAAATCTGACTTGAAAGATTATTATTTTCATTTATTAATCTGGTTTAATATATAACTTGAAACTTTTTGATTTTATTTATTTTTATCTTTTCGCTCGCTGTTTGCCAGCTAACCCTAACGTGGACGCCATATTCAGAGGGGTGATTCCACAAAGTGTAACAGCTTACAAATTGTTGGTTTTTTATTAATTAAAAATCAACGGTAATTAATTTCGATTTTTGAAGTTCTTCAGACCCTCGGCTGTTTTTAAAGACGCCTGTATGTAAAATTTCACGATCGTTGCTCCTAAACTGTGGATTTCTATACAATTACAGAGATACAAACATTCATTTTTATATATTAGATTGTATAATAATTGTACATAAAGGTTGTAAATATTAAATGCTTCTTGTGTTCTCATTTGATGAGCACGTAACATGGCATTCACTGCTCAAACTAGCGATGGGATATCTGAAGCATGCTCGTAACCCGAATTTTAGCTCATAACTCGAAGCAAAAAATCTACCGAGAGAATGCTCGTATCTCGAAAAACTCGTAAGTTGAGACACTCGTAAGTCGAGGTACCACTGTATATATATATACAGGTAGTTATCAAAATAATGGAAACACTAAGGAATTACATGAAATCGTTTATGAATATGGCACAGGACCCCCTTTGTCATGTAAAACCGCCTGAATTTGCCTAGGAATAGAACTATATAAATTACTAATAGTAGTTAGGAGTATAATATATAATTTTTTATAGAGAAATCTTGAAAGTTCTTGTGAGATGCTGGTGATCGATATCAATTCCTGAATTTATTATCTGAAACAGACCACATCAGTTCTATGATATTGAAATCAAGGGACCGTGCGGAACACATAAGCTGTTTGACTTAGTCTCCATGCTCGTCAAACCATGACCTGACAGATATAACTACAGTGGTACCTCGACTTACGAGTGTCTCGACTTACGAATTTTTCGAGATATGAGCATTCTCTCGGTAGATTTTTTGCTTCGAGTTACGAGCAAGCTTCAGATATCCCACAGCTAGTTTGAGCAGCGAATGCCATGTTACGTGCTCATCAAATGAGAACACAAGAAGTATATAATATTTACAACCTTTATGTGCAATAGTTATACAACTGTATACATATTATTCAGAGACTACTATCCAGTCTCAAACTGGGATTTTAACACTGAACAATTACCACCCGGGGCAGCTTGCTCTGCCCAAACTTAAGTCGCCATCAGAAACCGAACAGCGCCCAACCTCTCTCGCAGAGATATAGCTTCAATTCCCCCCCCCCCCACCGGAACTCCCCATGGGGTATAAGGGATGGAATGACCTTGGTCCTAGGATCGAAAGCTCTCCCCCTTCTACGGATTCTGAGAAAACGTTCTTTGAATTCTCAGAAAGAAGAATCTGGACATTACAGCCACAGTAAACGATGCAACAATCGCCCAGCTTCCGTGTCTCACTCGTTCAATTTAAGAGAGTAGCTGGTAATAAAAGCGAAAGTGAGGAAAGCGGGGCGAAAAGGTCAAAAATCAAGGAATAAGATTTAATTCTTCAGTCTAGCCTTTCTCCTCCTCTTTCAGCAGCATTTTCAAGACTGATCTCCAAGGTAAATGTTGTACATTTCACTTAATAAAACAAATTTATTGCAGTACATTCTATTGTATTGCGGTTTTATACAATGCTTGTCGTTTATAAGCCCATTTTTCTCATTTAAAAACATGCAACAAAAAATTTCGGTGTTTTGGGGGAGCCCGGAACGAATTAATGGCATTTCCATTCATTTCAATGGGGAAAATTGATTCGAGATACGAGTATTTCGAGTTACGAGCTCCGTCATGGAACGAATTAAACTCGTAAGTCGAGGTACCACTGTATATGGATAGGAGCATTATCATCCTAGAAAACGCCATCTCATGAAGGAAATAATATATGCTTCATTGGAGGAACCTGGTTATATAAAAGTACAACATAATCCTTTTCAGACAACCTCCCCTTTAGGATTTCAAAAGGGACTTTATAAAATCATGAGATATCTGCCCAAATTCTGACAGACCCACCTGCATACTTGACAGATGGCATGAGGAAATACGTCCTGTTGTGGGAAACACTGTGAAAGATCTTTCGCCTGACCAAGTGACATTTTTCACATATCACTGAACCAGGATTTGTTCTCGTGGCACGACTGTGAACGATGTTTTTTATTCACATCTGTAACAAGTAGTTTAGAAATTGATACTCTGCAGTAAATGTTTTATTTGTGAAGGTCCTTTCTACTGGTAATGGATGATACTGGAGTATGCAAATGCAGATTGAGATCTATAGTCACTGGCTGCAGTTGTCTTCTTTTTTGATGTCTCAATCCGCTTCAATACCCGCCAGTCTCTTTTACTGAACTGCCTCTTTCGTCCACTATTCTGTTTCACAGAGGATATCTTTTCGTGTACTCGGCATGCCTTCATGACTTTCGATACAGTAGCTCAGAAAACACCCAAAAAACCCCAGAGGTTATGGTACCAAATACTCCAATTAGGGCCTGTTCACATAGGAGTCCGTTACGTTGCGTTAAGGAAAAGATGACGTTGAGACGAAAATAAACCAATCATATGCCTCCAAAAGATTAGCAATGAAATTTTTAACGCCTATGATTGGTTTATTTTCGTCTCATCGTCATCTTTTCCTTAACGCAACGCAATGGACTCCTATGTGAACAGGCCCTTAGACTCACTATGACAATTTGCCCTCTCTGCAAGGTCTACATGGTCTGACATCTTACACCAGGAGTGTCAAACTTGCGGCGCACGACGAACATTTTTGCGGCCCGGCACACAATAATATTGGTACACAATATATTGGTGCACAATATATTGGCACACAATATATTGGCACACAATAATATATAATAAAATAACCAACGCAGAATTATAATAAGATAGGAAAAATTCCTTAAATGTTTTTTTTAATTATACTCTTTTTTTTGCTGTTATTAAACAAAATGCGTATATTTATGTTGAATATACTGTAATTAGGTAAATACGTTATTTAAGCATAAATAATATCTAAAATATGTCAAAAGTTAGGTTACTGACTTTTTTACAGATGAAAAATGTTGAAATAATTTTTAAAAATACAAACAAAATGCTTTTAGAAAAGTTGATTAAATGTTCAACTGTTAAATAATTAACAGTAGTTTGTTGTTGAACGAAAAACTGAAAATATAGATTATTAATAAGATGTCCTGTTGAAAAACATGTAACAGTTGCGGCCCACCTATAGTTAAACCTTGTTTGTTTGGCCCAAGTTAGCCTTTTAGTTTGACACCCCTGTCTTACACTATCCCCCAAACAGCACGATGCCCATACCACAATTGCTGTCAGACGTAATTTGGTTTGAGAAGCGGAGTACCTAGGTCATGTCGACTTTTATCTCCAGTGATCAAGTTATATGTAATCAAGGTGGGAGTGCTCAGTAGTTAAAAATTTAAGTAAAAAATTAAATATTAAGGTAAAAATAACGCAAACAAAAGAAAAAAATAATTACAGTAAAGTTAAATCAAAACAGAAAAGTTAACCTTAAGAGAAAATATTTAAAGCTACAAGGTAAAAAGATTTAAATGAAAATTAGAAAAGACTAATGATCCACGAAAAAAAGTAATAAAGTTAAGATAAGGCCCAAAAAAGCAGATAAGCATAAGAATACAAAAGTATTTTTATATGTTTTTGTTTATTTTACAATTTCTTTTTGAATTTTTTAATGGTTTTATGATTTTTTTTTTTTTGATTTTTTATAATTTTGTGAATTCGAGGTCAAATGGAACTGCAATGAAAAAAAAAGGGCCCTCCCCAGGACCATGAATTTCGTATAGAGATAATTGCGGAGTTCAAAGGGGGCGGAGTTCAAAGCTAAATATAGCAGTAGAATGAATTTGGAAAAAGTACGACACCCGCGAAAGCACAGTGCTACGACGGCACTCGATTGCTAGTTAAATAATATATACTGTACCAAATTCGTGGCACGGAAAGTTAGAGAAGCAAGTGAATTCAAGAAATGAAATAAATATGCCAGTTACCACAATTGAAAAACAGAGATTTTTATAGACAGCAAAACTAACATACAATCTTCTTTTAACAAGATACAGCAGTAGACCAGAGTATTCTTGCTAATCTTCGCTGGTATTCAACAATTTCCACCTCCTAGGTATTTTTCTTGACAATTTGTGATTTAAAAGAGTTTTAATTAAGAACACATATAACAGTTAGCAAGTGAAAATATTCAACCTTTCACAACTATATCAAGGCCTCCGAAATCTATGCCAAGGTCTCCCGTCACATCCGTCACGATAAAATATCTAAATAATCACAACCACCTATCTCTTCAAGGATAAAAGCTTGAACTGAATTGCTATTCTAAACTCCTATTCAACTCGCAACACAAAACCCGTGATGCTACACCGCTCAACTAAACCCATTTTCCAACAATTGACCGAAATCTGCAATTATTACTTCCTCCATGGAAACCGCGTGAGCGTTCTTAAACCATGGTTTGTAATTCACGAGATCTCCTGAACAACGCGCGCTGGCGATAAACGCCAAATTGGCCCCTAACACGTAACAATATACTATATTCTATAAAAAAATCTCGATGGCCAGACATGTTTCTTAAGGAATACGAAGCACTTTTATAAACATCATTAAAATTTATATGTGTTTCCATTATTTTGATAACCACTGGTATATATATATATATATATATATATATATATATATATATATATATATATATATATATACACACACACACTCTGAAGAGCCAAAAATACTGGTATATCTGCCTAACATCGTGTAGGACCCCACGAGCACACAGAAGTGCCGGAACACGACGTGGCATGGACTCGACTAATGTCCGAAGGTATCCTGAAGGCAATTCCCACCATGAGTCCTGCAAGGCAGTCCCGAAATTCATAGGAGTGCGAGGGGGTGGAAATCTCTTCAAAACAGCACGTTGCAAGGCATCCCAGATATGCTCATTAATGTTAATGTCCGGATATTTAGGTGGACAATGGAAGTGTCTAAAGTCAGATGAGTGATCCTGGAGCCACTCGGTAGCAACTCTCGACGTGTGCGGTGTCGCATTGTCCTACTGCAATTGTCCAAGTCCGTCGGAATGCACAATGGACATGAATGGGTGCAGATGATCGGACAGGATGCTTATGTATCCGTTACCTGTCAGAGTCGTCTCTAGACGTATCAGAGGTCCCATATCATGCCAACAGCACACGCCCCATAACATCACAGAGGCTCCACTAGCTTGAACAGTACCTTGTTGACATGTACGGTCCATGGATTATGAGGGTCTCCATACCCATGTACGTCCATCCGCTTGATACAATTGGAAACGAGATTCGTCAGACCAGGTAACATGTTTCCAGTCATCAGTAGTCCAATGGAGGTGTTGGCAGACCCAGTCAAGGCGTAAAGCTTTGTGCCGTGCAGTCAACAACGGTACACGAATGAGCCTGAAGCTCCGAAAACCCATATCAATGACGGTTCATTGAACAGTTTGCACACTGACACTTGTTGATGCTCCAGCCTTGAAATACGCAGCAATTTGAGGAAGTGTTGCACATCTATCTCGTTTAAGGATTCTCGCCAGTCGTCGACGGTCCAGTTCTTTCAAGGTCTATCCGGCCGCACCGCTGTCAGAGATTTGATGTTTTACCGGATATCTGATATTCACGGTACACTCGTGAAATGGTCGTGCGCGAAAATCTAAATTCCATCGCTAAAACGGCGATGCTATGTCCAATCTCTCGTGCACAGACTATAAAACCACATTTAAAGTCACATAAACCGTGATAAACTGCAATTGTAGCAGTGGGAACGGATCTAACAGCTTCGCCAGACACCTGTTGTTTTATTTAGGCGCTGCCGACCGCATCGCGTTACGCTGATTGGTTGAATATTATTTGCATACGCCCGCCTGTACAAGTTTATATATATATATATGTATATATATATATATACAGTGATTTCCGCTTATAAGAATCACGTTTGTTATTACTGTTTTTGATTCTTATAAGCGGTTGATTCTTATAACCGAAATTTAGGTTTTTGGACTGGAACACACACACCTATATATACATATATTAGATAATTTACCATAAAATACTCTTTAATTTACATTAACTATCTTTTATTAAAATTTTTTTTATAGTTTTAAAAATAAAACTTAATTTTTAGACCTATAAGTAGATACACATGATTATAGTAAGAGAAGAAAAAAATACAATATTTGTTACAAGTTACAACATACCTGCTTAACAGTTTTAACATTTCAACTACAGGAAGGGAGCAAGAAAAAGTTTTCTACTGTAGTTTGACGTAATGAAGTTTTCAGAAGGCTGTTTATATCTCTTTCAATACTTATAGTCTCAGACGAAGATTTACTCGGACGGGTAAAGTTGCCCCCGGGTCAAGCTAATAGGACTGTTGTGGTAAAGCGTTTAAGGGGAAACGATTATGTTATGTCTAATAAAGAAAGGGGTGAATTTTACGACTATATTCCATCCCATCTTATCAATCTTTCTTTAAAAAAAAAGGACGAACTTCGTGCCTTTTGAGGGTTTAAGTAGGTTTTTTGGAAAAATGGAAGTAAAGCGAAGAGTGTAAACTGATTCTTAAAACCGGTGGATTGATTCTTTAAAGCGAAAATTTTAACATAGAAATAATTCATTTGTTTTTGTTTTCGCGATATTGATTCTTATAAACGGTTGATTCTTATAACCAGTGATCACTATAAGCGGTGGTTACTGTATATGGGATTATATTATCCCAGGGCTCCGGCTATGGGTTATATAAGACGCTATGCGACGCTGCGCTGTGTACGCTATGCGACGCTGCGCTGTGTACGCTATGCGACGACAGCGCTGCCAGGATTTCGGTAGATGAACTGGGAAAAAGTGTTTGAAGGAGATAAGATTTGGAGGCGACAGAGGGCAGAGGCTCGAGTGCTGAAGGACGGAGTTCCTAGGAGAGAACGGGGAAGACACCCCGGAGATCTGGGCCTAGCTTGTAGCTACGGGCCGAAGGGAAGGATTGTCAGCTCCCGTGTTGAGGAAGTCTGAGTGACTTCAGAAGTCCAAGTTGGTAGAGTGCTTGGCAATACTGTCATTACTGAAAGGTCAACTGTTACATGTTAAATGTTATGTGTGAACTGTGTTGTCCACTGAATGAATGTCTATTGTTATTATTAATGAGAGACTATTTATGAGTTATCCTGAGTCTTGTATTAAATGTGGGGTGCCAGATTGTTATATCAGACGACTATTTAGCCCAATCTAAAGGATGCATCCCTCATAGTGGTGTCAGAAGTGGGATAAGTGACGCCCAAGTGCGATAAGTGACGCCCAAGTGCCATAAGTGATCCCACAAAGTGTGAAGGAGGATAAGCGATCCCACAAAGTGAGAAGTGCGGTGAGTGACGCCCATTGAAGCGACGTTGTGTGAGTTAAAAGTGTTGTGAACGCGAGTGACAAACTTGTGAAAGCGTGAAGTGCCACGAACGGTACGAACTGTTAAGTGAGACATTTATGACATTTGCGTAATTTAAAATTGTAAAAGCGAGTTAAAATTGTGCCCTGGATTGAACAGATAAAACGCAGAATCTTACGTAAGTGAACATTTTTTTTAAGATGGCGTATCTGGAGCAAGCCAGAATGATAGACCTGGTGACTCTAGTCGACGAACTGTGCCTAGAGGTCCCAGATAACCCAGAGATTGAGCAATTAATTACCTTGGTTAAAACGTCGGATTGTGAGGATGTTTTCATTGAGAACCTTCTTAATTCGATTAAGGAAGAGAGGGAAGAGCGAGAAGCCGAAAAACAGAGGCTGGACAAAATTGCAGCCAAGAAAGCTGAGTTTGAATGCAAAATTGCAGCCGAGAAAGCTTAGTTCGAAGCTAGAAAGCAGAGGATAGAAAAAATAGAAGCCAAGATAGCTGAGATTGAACGCAGACTAGTAGGAATACCAGCGAAAACTGAAAGTGTGTGGAGCGATAGTAACAACGAGAGTAGCTTGTCGAAAATTGACGTTTCTGTGCAAATAGAGTCGCCTAAAACAGACTCGGGTAGTGTGTCTGTACTTAGTATAGACAAAGTTGCAGAAAATTCTTTGTGCCACCAAAAGAGATATTTTCGTGTATCTGATGTTGTTTTTGCTAGTGTGAATCAACAAAGTGGGCCAGAAAATTGCCCAAGCCAACAGCGGGAATATGTGAACCTCACAGCCTTATCTCAGTTTAGAGGGAACGGAGGATTGCCTTCTTCAAAGTTCAGTGAACTTTCGACACCGACTCCGAGCGAGAACAGCGATGCCCCACTGAAATGTGAAACCAGAAGAAAGGGTGAAGATACTCCCCCGAAATTGCAGGCTGGAGAGGACGGTGCGACAGAGAAAAAGCTTGGGCATTTTCACCCGCCGTGTATGACAGAGGTCATCGAACTTACAATACCACCTCACGACGAGATAAGGAAAAGGTGCTTGTCTGAGGGAGCGGAAAAGATTTCCTTAGGGGGTGACGATAGTGGCTATGTTTTGAAGAATGATGAGGAAAGAAAAAGGTGTGTGCCCGAGATAATGGAAGGAATCTGTTTGAAAGAGAAAAATGATTGTGGTGACCGTAGCGCAATGGCTGCAGATTTTGAATTGCCACTAAATTTTAGTGGAAAAGCGATCCTTAGTGATTACAAACTTCGTAGTGTAAACTCTACAGATTTGGAAATGGTAGTGAAATTTTGTGGTGAGTCTGCAAAATGCGTCCCAGACTCGAAAGTGTTAAATCAGTATACTCAAGAGTACAAGATACTGATTATTATCATACTTCAAACGCCCACAGATTTTACTAAACCACCTGTAAAAGTGTGCTCCGCTTGTGATCGTGCATTTCAAGTGTGTTTAGTGATGGTGAATTTCAAGTGTGTGAAAAGGAAGTGTCAGACTGCCTTTTGGCTGGAAAAACGCTCCTGCCATATTCCAAAGAACATTCAGACAAATTTTAAATAAATACCAAATTAAATTTGCGCTCAACTATTTTGACGATATAATTAAATTTTCAGACTCTTTCGAAGAACACTTAGAGCATTTAAAAACTATTTTCTCGATTTGTGAAAAAGAAAACATAAAACTGAAATTTTCAAAATGCCAATTTGCCCAAACAAAAATAAAGTTTTTGGGATATGAAGTGGAAAAGGGATGTTATCACCCGAGTAACGCCAATATCGAAATTATTAAGAAACTTCAACCTCCCAGGAATGTTAAAGACTTACAAAGATTTTTAGGTAGCGTAAATGTTTATAATAAATTCATTCCCAACTATGCTAAATTACGAGTACCATTGAATAAATTATTGAAGAAAGACACTAAATTTGAATGGACAGATGATTGCCAAAAAGCTTTTCACGATTTAAAAGACGCTCTAATATCTAAACCTGTTTTATCTATTTATAACCCAAATTACCCATGCCGTATTTTTGTGGACGCGTCCGGACAAGCGGTAGGCGCAATCTTAAAACAATAACACCCTGATGGAAGTTTGCATCCCATAGCCTATCATTCTCGAAAACTTAGAACCTATGAACAAAATTATGCCATTACCGAGTTGGAATGCTTGTCAATTATTGGTGCTGTCGATAAATATTATTGTTATTTACATGGGACTCATTTTACCGTTCATACGGATCATGCTGCGCTTGTTTGGTTAAAAAGTATTAAACACCCAACTGGGCGATTATTCCGATGGTCACTTAAATTTCCATGTACGATTTTGACATTAAATATACACTGCTGGCCACCCAAATTGCAACACCAAGAAAGACAAGAGATATCACAATAAAATTTATTTTGTAGATAACATGTTGACCAAGTATCAAATGATTAAATTTATAGACATCTGTGAAGTGTGGTTCCTGCCAAAATCAGTAGCCAGAGTAGCCGCCATTGTTGGAGATCACCGCTGCCACACGCCTCGGCATTCATTCAAAGAGACTTTGGATGAGTTCTTGGGGTACAGCAGACCAAGTAACTTCCACACGTTGCCAAAGTTGATCTGCTGTGGCAGCTGTGGATGGAATCTGAGTCAATCGTAGAGCAACCATGGATCACATGTTTTCTATCGGCGAAAGATCCGGAGAGCGAGGCGGCCAGGGAAGCAATTCAATCTGGCGATTGACGAAGAACCGTTGGACAATGCGTGCCACGTGTGGTCGCGCATTATCCTGTTGAAATATGGCTGTGGGCAAGCCCTGAAGGTAAGGAAGGACAACTGGCTCCAACACCTCGGAGATGTAGCGCTGGCTGTTTAAAGTACCGGCAATGCGTACTAGAGGTGTGCGAGAGTGATATCCAATACCGCGCCATACCATAATACCCGGTGCGGGACCAGTGTGGCGGTGCATAACACAGCCGTTCAGCATCCTCTCTTCACGGTGTCTCCAGACTCGAATGCGGCCATCGTGGTGTTGCAGACAGAAGCGTGACTCGTCAGTAAAGACAATTTCATTCCATTCTGCCGTCCACATCCTTCTGTCATCGCACCATTGGTGGCGGAGACGTCTGTGGTTCTGCGTCAAGGGTAGACAAAGCGATGAACGTCTTGCGGACAGACCACTCTGCTGTAAACGGCGTCGAATGGTACGCGCAGACACTGGATGATGCGTTACAGACTGCATGTGCTGTGCTATGGTTCGTGATGTGACTGAGCGATCCGTCACTGCCATGCGCACAATTTGCCTGTCATCACGTGAAGTGGTGCGCTGAGGTGGATGCGATCGAACACGCCGGTCCGTCGTACCCTCCTGCATCCAACGATCCCATATCCGCATTACAGTTGTTTGGTTTCGTCCAACACGACTACCGATTTCCCTGAAAGATAATCCACAATCTCGGTAGGCCACTATCCTTCCTCTGTCGAACTCGGATACTTGATCAAAAGATGATCGCTGTTTTCGACGAGGCATAATTGATCGTTTTTTTTGAAAAAAACCACAAGAAAAACACAATTGCCAAACTTGAAATCGTAGAAATCTCCAAGCCTTAAATAGCGCTTTGAAGTGGCGCCACAGGCGCGCGTGATGTGCGTCTGCGCTGAAATTCTAATCATTTGCATATCTCACCTCCGCTAATGCATGTTGTAAATTTCATGTTATTTGCATGTTTCCTTCAGGGTTTTGCATTTACAGTGGCCAGCAGTGTAAAAAAGGTTCTACGAATTATGAAGCCGATATGTTAACTAGAAACCCAATTTCTCACCATGTAACTTAACGTGAACGTGACCCATTGTTGACATTGCAAGAAATCGAGCATCATCAAAATTTCGATAATATTATCTAAATTTTGATGATGCTCGATTTTGCAATATTATGTTAATTTCATATATTTTGTATGTTCATTATATATTTCATTGTATATTATCTTTAATTTCATATATTTTGTGTGATGGTGCAACGAAGTCATAAGAGTGAATTTAGTTTTATAGTAAAGATTCAAAGATTTAACTTTGGTTTTGTTTCGGGGAAGTAATTTATGATGGGTTATGGACAAAGCTCTTGACTCTGTAACCTTGATGTGCTCTAATTCTCACCCACCTTGCCGTTTGTCGTGACTTCTTTCCACCAATGTTGCATTCAGAGACATGTAATTTTATGATGTAGTAAATTTTGATTATGTTACATTTCAATTGTACTCACTTTTATTATATAAGACGTTTTTTTGTATTATGTTTGTGAAAATGTCACCTTTCAACGTGACGATTTTCCCTTTTTCGGGGGGGATTTGTAATAAATTAAATATTAGGCCCTCCATTCTATCATTTAAATTCCCTTTCCTAAATCCAATCCCCAGTAATATTACTTTATCGGTTAAAAACCCATAGCAACAGAACTTCCCATGAAAATGCATGCCTTGCATATCTACACATGCATACGTCTGGGTACGGCGTGGGTTCGCATCGCTAGCCCCGATTTTATCTGACCCTTCAAAAATAACAGGCACATGTACCTCGCTTCTAGCGCGTAAGGTTGAAAGGTGATATTTCACTTCGCTCCGAGCATCTGACATGGATGGACGTACTTTTTATCGCTCTAAATAAAACGATTCGACCCGACTGCTTCCAAATGTCCGTCGTTCTAAATTGAACACACCGGTTCACACTAACACCAATTTATTCCTTGACAGGTCACAGGACAGAAAAACGGTACAATTAACATATAAGGAACATGATTTTTTACGTCTTTTTGGTAGCCGTCTGCTACATAACCTCTGTCTCTCCTGGCGGCTTTTTCTCCCTCCCTCGTCATGTGTTCCGCGTAGAACGCCGAAGCTCTCCGTCAAGCGGGAAAGCTTCTGATTCCTCACTCGCCGTTGCCACAGTTTTCATCCAATATCACACTCGGGCATCCTGGCACGACAGGTCCTCCTGTCGCCCAGGAAAACCAAAGGAACCAAACCTAAAATAAAAAGACAAGAAAGGGGAGAAAACTAACTAAACAAAAACATGGCATGGTCGTCTTAAAGCTACATTATCGTCGTTGTATAGCAATTGTTCGTCATAGGTGCCATAGTCTTTGCCGTCACTGAAAGATTATACAAAACAAAGAAAAAGGGAAAAAAAGAAAGTCATTAACAATAGTTCAAGATCATGATAGAATGTCCATTGTTCAAGTCCAAGTCGTCATCGTAAAGGAGCTGGAGGTATAGTCACTAGGTGTTTGGCCAACTTTTGAGTTGATCAGCGGCAGCAGATGTCAAGTTGAGACCATCGTGCAGACCAACTTTTCGGACGTCATATCGGTCATGTGGTCGAACTTTTATGATTTCGTAAGGATCAAAGAATTTGGGGCGTAATTTGAGCCCAGAACCAAATTGGTTACGTTGAATTGCTACGTGATAGGTAGTTGCTTGTTTTCAACGTTTGTTATACTGCTTCTTGTTTAACTCTTGCAATTTCAAAATGTTGTTGGCATCGTTGCGAGGGTGATTTGTGGCTTGAAATGTCACGTTGAAAAACTCGTCTTCTAGGTCAGAAACCTGCTTTATCAAAGCTAGTCGTTTTTCTTCATTTTGTTCATCTCGAGTTGGCAAGTCTTTTTCTAACTGAGTCTTTAGTTCTTGCATATTCACTTCTAAACGTAATTTGGAATCGTCAGTATACTGTAATTCGTCTTCAAGTTCTTCAATTTGGTTGTCTAATTCGATGTTAAGATCTTCAAACTTTGACTGTAATTTGTTCTTTTATTTATTCAGTTTTTCGTGAACTTTTTGCATATAATCTAATTTGTGGTGCAGTATACCAATATCTGGCAGCATCGTCTTCTTTTGTTCTAACAGAGCAGAAGCATCTGCTTCCTCTTCAGCTTTCTTTTTATATTATGCAATCTGAATTTTGGCAATAGCTAACTTTTGCTCAATGTTCTTCCTTGCTTCTACTTCTTCAAATACTTGCTCTTGTAAACTCTCACGTTCACGTTCAAGATTGCGCTTAGTCTCCTCTAAAGCAATTTTAGCTTTTTGCACTGAATCTAACTGTTCATTTAATTTTTCAGTGGCTACTGTATGTTTCTGCTTCAAATTACGAATCTGGTTTTGGTGTGCAGCAGTTTCGTCTTCCAAGTTTCTCTTTAAAATATTGAGTTCTTCCTCCATTTTAGTTCGCAAAGCTTGTTGTGTAGCTGTTGAATCCATAGAATCAAAAAGTTTATTCCTCATAGCTTCTAACTCCTCATTTAAGTTTCTTTTCTGCTTTTCAGACATTGCTAAAACTTCTTGTAACTGAATCAATTCAGATTCCAAAGCTTTTTGTTTCTTTGAAGCTTTATTCGCTTGAGCATTTAGTTCATCTTTAACTAACCGAGATTCTTCCACTTCTGGCTGAAAAAATCTTTAAACTGACTCTGCAATTTTTTGAGTTGGTGGGTTTGGTCAGTAATCATTGTAGCTTCGCTAACTGAATCGTGAAGCTCATGAAGATCATTGTTTATCTTTATTGGATAACACCTATAATTGGTTGGTGTAGGAACATGTAAGGCGTCATTAGATGGAGTAGTTTCCGAAGAATTTTCTGGGATTGTCTGTCCAACGCGCTGCGAGCAAGTTGAGGATAAATGTCCAAAAGAATTGCACGTAAAACATCTTGGAGTCGTATGCTGACAACTGGAACTTTTGTGGCCCTTGGAACCGCAAGCAAACGGGGGGTTTTGGAGAATTATTAGGGAGTTTTCTATCGTAGGTATAATTTCGTTGACGATTATCATATGTGAATTTAATATCATTAGGAGGTTTACTCAATTTGGACGTTGAAAGAAATTTCTGATAAACTGCTAATTTTTCTTTGAATTCTGGAACAGATTTAGCACCATATAACAAAATTTTATTAGATGTAGAATCAGGAATAACGTTGATAACATAATCAAAAATTGAAGAAATGTCAATTTGACCCCTTGAACCGATTTCTCGCATAGCTATGAAGTAGTCGTGTAAAGATTCATTGGGTTTTAACCGTCTTTGCAGCAACATCGTGTGAAGATCGGCGCTATTTAATTTGGAGGAAAATTCTTCTAGTAAGTTTTCGTTCAGCGAATTCCAAGTGAAGAAAATTAATAAATGAAGAGAATTAATAAATGTTTTTGCCGAACCAACTAACCATTTTTTCGCAAAGACAATTTTGTGGACATCATTTGTGATGCCATTAAGATCAAAAAGTTCTTCTAAATCCTGTATGAAAATTTCAACGCTGTAAGAATCGGACGAACCGTTAAAATTCTTAATGCACTCTGCAAGGTCACGTAACTATAAATGTATTCCATTGTTTGTAACTGGAAAGCACTGTGAATCAACATCAGACAAAAAAGGATTTATCTGTCTCTGGCCGAAAGAGTTGTTTATGTTAGAATGTGAAGCTGCGGTTGAAAATGAACTTTGAACTGGCACCTGGCTAGTCGCCAAAACCGTAGAGCTTCTATTGGCGTCGTGTGAATCATTTTCGGTTTCACTCGTATCCGAGAGCACAGGGGGGGGGGGGGGGAATAATGCAAAGTTATTTAAAGCATTGAATATAGTTTCACAGCTCTGAGCTGGTTCTGTAGAACAATCAAGATGTAGCAAATTCGCAATACAAACTAAATCGGTGCTGGAAAATGTTTTAAGTCTTTTATCCCGTTCGTCATTGACATGAAAAGGTTTAGTGAAACCAGAAAAAATGCGGAGTTCTTTACGACTGTCTCTCGCAGCATCATTTTCAAATATAAACTGATGTAATAATCTGATTGCCTTTGTTGACCCTGATTTAAGGGCTTTTGAAATATGCGGAATATCATTTAGAGTACTCATATTGGAAGTAAACAGCACAAAATATAAATATGCTAATATATCTTCAAAAACAAAAACAAAACACTTTTTGTATCGGAATTGAAAATGCACACATTCATCAGAAAAAGATACTTTCTTTTCTTAAATATGCTCATATATCTTCAAAAACAAAATCAAAACACTTCTTGTATTGGAATTAAAAATACACGCATTTGTTAGAAAAATATAATTTCTTTTCTTAAATATTACACCAATGCAGTACAATTAAAGTCAAATACCTGTAGGAAAACTATACCAGAAAAGTATATATTTCAATAATACATCGTACCGTAGAACAATTGTTTTGTTCTGGAATGTTACTTCTGGGAGATTTAATTTCAATTGCTCATCCTCAGTAACAACAAATAGATGATCGTAAAAATATCTTCATTTGACAAATTAAATTAAACTCACCGGTTCGTCGTATAGGAGTAAAAGTAATCCAGTACGGTAGGAACGTCGTAGGATGGCTTGCTAGGGGATACGGAATGGAGGCCCAGAACGCACTTTGAGAAAAATGCAGCCGCCGAGTCCACATGTAAATTGGTGTCCGTCGTTCTAAATTGAACACACTGGTTCACACTAACACCAATTTATTTCTTGACAACATGATTTTTTACGTCTTTTTGGTAGCCCTCTGCTACATAACCTCTTTCTCTCGTGGCGGCTTTTTCTCCCTCTGGCCCGTTGCACACACAGCGTTTTTATCTCTAGCGGAAATTTTCTATCGGACGTCGTTCCAACAGTAGACCACAGAAGTCAATTGGAGCTTGCACACACAGCGGAAAATGAAATTTTTCTTCGACGGTAGCCTGTGCAGCTGTCGAGTGCCACTGTATGCCGGCGGATTCGTTGACGCCAGATTGAAGTAGTTATCCATGTGACCCTATGCACGCTTACACACACAGCGGACTCTACCGTCGTAGGGTCTTTTGCGAGGGTGTGGTTGGGGGTTTGCTGGGGGGGAGGCGCGCTGGTTTTCTTGGAATCGTAAAGGGGATTCGAAAAGGAGGGCTCCTCCGATCCCGGCTGGGGGGAGGGGGGCGTTGATGCGACCCCTCTGGTTTCTTGGACACGTGCAGGATTTGAAAAGGAGGGGTGGGCCTTTTCCCCGGCGACGGAGGTTTTCGCCGTGTGTGTAAGCTCTACTTTTAGAACGACGTCAGATGGAAAATCTCCGCCTACGCCGTGTGTGCAACGGGCCTCTCTCGTCATGTGTTCCGCGTAGAACGCCGAAGCTCTCCGTCAGGCGGGAACGCTTTTGATTCGTCACTCGCCGTTGCCACAGTTTTCATCCAATATCACATATATATATCATGGATTCTTAAAAAGTTAGCGGTGTGTATTCATGCTTTTCATATTTTGTTGATAAATTTATTTCCAACAATGCTTCACCCCTACATGTTGAATGTTTTAACGAAAATATTATTAATACTTTTAGAGTCACTGTTTATTTATTTATTTATTATTTTTTGACGTAATCTGTACATACTGCAAATTTAGCTTTATACTGTCTTACATTTTATAATTAAAATGTGCGTAGGCCCATTTCTGGTTCATTTACTAACACATTTCTTTTAAAAAAGTCCTGGACGGGAGAATTTCTTTTAACTGAGATTTGCTATGGATACTTAAAGCACAAATGTTTGTTATTAGGCATAGCAGTTGTGAGAGTGAGGGTAGCTAATTCAACCTCAGGAATGAGTGCATCGATTTTTGTCACATCTGTTGGGCGTGAGAGTCGTTAAATTAAACATTAATATCTATTTTAAGTGGGTCCTTCTAGTATTTTTTTGTTCCCCGAAAAATTCTCGCGGCACCCCTGGCCTATATCACGGAACCCTAGTGTACAGCGACACACCGGTTAGGAATCACTGTTCTAGCTCCTCAGTAGAAGCTAAAATAAATAAAACTTTACTACAATAAATTACTTGTTAAAGAGCTGGTGTCATTAAATTCAATGCCACAAATACGTGGGAGTGGAGAGAGGTTAGCTTAAACTCCCTCCAGATAATTCAATGGTATATTAACTGGAGACGCCACCTAACATTCTGGTCAAGCCAATCCTCCTTACGGTTTCCTATTTATCATGGCAGTAGAAAATTCTCTGCCCCAGGACTCTTACCCAATTCCCGCATTAACTTCTTTTTAAAACTAGAACGGAAAATTTCTAATTTTATCAGGATTACAGTACAACCAAAAACTACTTTTATATCTTAATTTTCAAAAAGCTGAAATTCTTTTAACTCTATTTAAAATATAGTTTGTAATCGTGCTGTGTTGAGAATTTTTTGCAGTGCTCTGAGACAATTTCCCCCGTTAATGCTGTTGCGATCTCATTTAAATTAATCTTTTTTAACTATATTTTTTATGATGCCAATAGCTAAACCTCGGTTTCATGTCAAAGCTCGAATATACTGGTTCTTTATTTTCCCTTAGTGTGATCTGTATTTATTTATTCATTTATTTATTGTGTTGTGTGCCTCTTTCATCATTTCGTCAACAGTTACCAGTAGGGTTGCCAAATGTCCCGGATTTTAAGGCACAGTCCCTTATTTGTAAATTTTGTCCCGCGTCCCTGGGAACTTTGATACGGGGCGGCAAAAATCCCGTTTTTCGCCGAAATGAGAAATTTATTGTATACGAGTTGGGCGCATAAAAGAGCCTGGTTGTCTGTATGCGCCGGGATCCGAACGTCACAACGACAACAGTCTCTGTCTAGTGCTAAATACGAATGCAGATTAGTGTGTGATCGTGTTGATGGATAGTGGCGTTTGAATTAAGTGTTTGTTATAAAACTAATCCCTGAATATGAACAGTGGTAATGGTAAACGTTCAAAATCCAATAGTGATGGGCCGAAAAAAAGGTTGTGTGTTTTTAGGGATGAATGGATGAAGGACGAAAATTGGCTCATGACTAGTCCCAACAACGCCAATAAGGCACGTTGTAGCTATTGTAATAAGGATTTTTCGGTTGCCCATGGAGGTCGGAGTGACGTAACTCAACATGCTCAGGGTGCCGAGCACAAGAAAAACAAAATAACTGTTTCATCTAGCAGCAATCTGTCAAAGTTTTTCTCCACTAAGTTTCCTCTGAAAGTGACCAAATCGCTCTAGTAAAGTTAGATACTGTATTTAACACAGTAAAGCACAATATATCATACAATTCAATGGACTGTGGGTACAAGCTCTTTCGAAAACTTTTTTTATGACTCAAAAGTCGCCCCAAAGATTTCCTGCGCACATTATATTTGCACATTGTACAATAACAAAATTACAAATTTTACATAAACGTCCCTAACACTTTATAAGGACACTTACTTAGCTGTAGTAAACTAATAAAATAAAAATCAGTTTTGTACTATATGCCTAAACCAACTTTAAACTGTTTTTGATTTGCAAATTTTCTATGTAATTACATTATTGTTTATTTAACCTAAACTCTATGTAAGTTGCAAAACTGAACGAAAAATGCATTGAAAATGGCTATTTGAAATGTTAAAATTTGAAAAATTTCCGGGGCTAGTACCTCCGGACCCCCTTTCCCTCGTGGGGGGGGGGGGGGAGTATACCATACTCCCCAGTAGTATAGTTATCAAAACCCGTCCTTTATTTTCGGTGTTTTTATTTAACCCGTTCCTTATTTTCGGTGTTTTTATTTGGCAACCCTGGTTACCAGTGATGACGTCAAAGGTTTCCGGCAAAGGCTCTCAATGTATGCTTCAAATCTAACATCATCGCACTTTCGGAGATGGCCTAGGTAACACAGTTAATCACATGTTCCTATGGTCCTATGTTCCTATGGTCATCGCACTTTAATGCGAACGCGTTGTAAAGTGTGCTTCGTAACGTTTAATCAGACATTGTTTAACATCGTATAATAGATGTTGTTTCTAATGCCCCAAGGCCGGAAGTGTTCCAGACCAGGTATAACAGATGTCATTTAGGTTTGTTTTCGATTCAAGTGCTACGGAGATTTGGAAATTTATGAATAATTATAAAATTCTCATGCAAAGTACGTAGAAATGACGTTTTACAGTGCTTTATAAAGTTTATTTGGACATAGTTTAATAACGCATAAGCATGTTACTTAGTTTTGTTTTCGATTGAAGCGCCACGGAGATTAGGACATTTACGAATAATTATAAAATACATATGAAAGTACGAATAATTATAGAATACGTAAGCAAGAAACGTACGTTCTACAGTGCTTTATGTAATTTGTTTAGGCATACTTTAATAACGCATAACATATGTTATTTAGCTTTGTTTCTATTCAAGTGCTACGGGGATTTAGAAATTTACGAATAATTATAACGTATAACAGACGTTTTTTAGTTTTGTATTCGATTGAAGTGCTACAGGAAATTGGAAATTTATGAATAATTATAAAAAAAATAACATAAGCGAGAAACTTATAAATGGCGTTCTGAAATGCTTTATAATGTTCATCCAGATATATTTTAATAACTTATAAGACATGTTATTTCGTTTTGTTTCCGATTCAAGTGCTACGGAGATTTGGAAATTTACGAATAATTATAAAAAAATACATAAGCGAGAAAATGTGTAAACAACATTCAGCTGTGCTTTAAGAATGAATGAATGCTCTAATCACACTTTCAACGTCCGTTGAGATATTTAAGCGAGCCTCGCTCATTTAACTATTTTGGCTGTTATTTCTGGCTGAACCTGTTTCCGAACAACGGACCGGAAAAGAGGCAGTTCTTCACCATACGGTAATCAGTGTCTACTCTCCTGTCTCGAGCTTGCGTGCAAGGGAGGGGATTTTTGTTTGGTGGTTACGGTGAATAAGAAACGATGATATAGACCACTTTATAGAAAGAAGGTAGAAAATAAAACCAAAACTGAAAATAAAAAGGATGAGCACGAATTCCTAAAACAGGGCTCCTAATCATTTACAGGAATAAAAAATAAGGAGTTTTAAAGGTCTTTTAAGAACCCCGGTGTAGCATTTTTACGGAACACAAAAATTATTTAAAATATGTGCTGCCGGATGATGGTCGAATGGCTAGGGCGCTGGCATTCGGTACCGAAGTTTGTGGGTTCGCGTCCCACTCTTGGCATGTACGTTTGCAGTCGTTCAGAATCGACTTTAAGCAGTAGGTCCCGGTCTAATTACCCCTCGTGTGGTAAAAATTGACCGTAGCGCACCAAATCAAACCAAAGTCTGTTCTACTTCCAAATTTTAGACATTAAACATATTTCAGCATTAAGATCAAAACATAATGATAATATTAACTAAAATATCATATTTTTGAATTCGTATTATTAATAATCGTACTTCAAAATTACTTTAACAGGTTGCTAGGTTTTCCTGATATCTAACTCGATTGATTTACTAGAAGTGTATATATGATGAATTTTGCTTTTCTATGACTCAAGACCATAGCTAGGGGGTCATAATCTTTTCGCTTGTTCTTTCAAATACCAAGCAATCTTGAAAAAAGATGCATATCAGAAAAGTAAACTCTTTGAAATGTGGGAGGTAAAACATTTTTTTTTTTTTAAATTTCATAACAGTGGAAATATCTAATCCAGCTGTCAAGATCAATATTAAATTATACAATTTTATGATAAGATGAATCTTAATCGAATTATTTTAGAAACGTATGTTAAACACATAATTTCAATTAATGTACACTAAATTTCGAACTAATTTTACCATTGTAATAGATTGTTTTTTAAGTCATTTCTATTTATAGGAAAATTTTCATGCATTTTCAAAATTCAGATTAATGTAATATAAAAATTTAACTTGTTTAATTTAAGAGTTTTATGGTGTTCTAAAAGTAATGAGTGCCAATAAAGGACAATCATGAACAATAATCTCTATAGCCAATGTAATAAATGTACTGTTTGTATTAAAATTTTAAAAAAATCCTTTAAAATAAAAAAAAAAACTAATAAAAAAAGATTTAAAATAAAAGGCTAGTGTCTATGCTCAATCGATTAGAATGGACTGTACGTAAAACTTTAACGAAATCAAACTTTATTTAGGCCTTTGTCAGGGCACATATCAGGGTTGCCAAATAAAAGCACCCAAAATAAGGGACGGGTTAAATAAAAACACTGAAAATAAGGGACAGGTACAAAACTGATTTTTATTTTATTAGTTTACTACAACTAAGTGCCCATAAAGTGTTACGGACGTGCATGTAAAATTTGTAATTTTATTACTGAACAATGTACATAATATAATGTGCGCAGGAAATCTTTGGGGCGACTTTTGAGTCATAAAAAAGTTTTCGAATGAACGTGTTCCCACAGTCCATTGAATTGTATTATATATTGTGCTTTACTGTGTTAAATACAGTAGCTAACTCTACTAGAGCGATAGTTCACATAGGAGTCCGGTAGCGGAAGCGTTAAAGTATTGAAATATATTTAACCAATGACAAACTTCCAAACGATTAGAAACGAAATTTTTAACGCCTATGATTGGTTTATTTCCGTCTCACCGCCATCTTACCTTTTGCGCTTCCGGACCGGATGTGAACAGGCCCTTGTATGAGCCCAACTCGTATACGATAAATTTCTCATTTCAGCGAAAAACGGGACTCTTGCCGTCCCGTATCAAAGTTCCCCGGGACGCGGGACAAAATTTACAAATAAGGGACTGTCCCTTAAAATCCGGGACGTTTGGCAACCCTGGCGAACATATTCCATACAACAAACGTTAGACGATTTTCCATTTCACCGCGAGACAGGAATCACGTGACTCGCGGTTTTACGTCATTTTGGTAGCTTGCCAAAAGAGCGGCTGTAACATCCTGCCCCACGTTGAAATGTTGCATTTCAAGAAACAAACAAAATAATATCAAAGAAACAACAAAAGAGCATAATGAATACAGTACAGATTTCAGACACACATACAAAATAAATCTATTACTGATTATTTTCCATTGGCATTAAACATATCTTAGAAATTGCTCTTTTAACAGTTCCATGAGGAGTTTTTACAACTACTACTCTGACCTTGTCATCCCTGTCTTAATTATCTCTTGTATACGACCCACAGTCCACTGAAGTGATCATCCCTTAACAAAACCATAGAATTTGGTTTAACATTTTCCTTTTCAAATTTCCATTTATTTAGTGCTTGAAGATTATTTAGATAATCTAATTTCCATTTCTTCCATATA
Source organism: Dolomedes plantarius (assembly GCA_907164885.2). Taxonomy (NCBI): domain Eukaryota; kingdom Metazoa; phylum Arthropoda; class Arachnida; order Araneae; family Dolomedidae; genus Dolomedes; species Dolomedes plantarius. The sequence goes on along the minus strand of OU015493.1, from coordinate 133,060,253 downwards.
TTTTGCACGAATTTACTCAATAATCTCCACTGAGATAAGTAATTATCTGGCTTGGAAGTTACCTCTTGTTCTGCAATAGAAGCTAAAGGTCTTCCTATGAGGAAATGGCCGGGAGTGAGTACTGAAAAATCGTTTGGATCTGAAGATAATGGTGTAAGGGGTCTACTATTTAAGACAGCCTCAATTTGAGCTGTAACAGTAATAAATTGTTCTAACGTTAGATGGGAATTTCCGATAGTTCTTTTTAAGTGATGTTTAAATGACTTGACCCCTACTTCCCACAAGCCACCGAAATTTGGTGAATTGGGGGGGGGGATAAATTTCCAAGCGATTTCCTCATTTGACAAGTAATTTGCAACATCATCATTGGGGGTTTTAATAAGCTTGTACATACGTTTTAACTCAGAACTGGCTCCCTTAAAATTAGTGGCGTTATCTGTACAAATTGTGGAAGGTTTACCTCTCCTGCTACAAAATCTTTTAAAAGCTGCAATCATTGCGTCGGTAGTTAAATCAGTAACTACCTCCAGATGTACTGCCTTTGTTACAAGACAAATAAAAATTGCGACATAAATCTTGTGATATGTTCCCTTTCTTTGACCCTTGTATTTAATGAGAAAATAGCCGCAAAAATCAATTCCCACATGAGTAAATGGAAAAGCGGGAGTTATTCTCTCGTGAGGGAGATTTCCCATAATTTGTTGTACAGCTTTAGGCTTATTTTTGAAGCAAGTAATGCAATTATGAATTATAGATCTAGCTGTATTACGTCCACTTAAAGGCTAAAATTCTTCCCTTACAAGATACAAAAGAGTTTGAGCTCCCACATGAAGGTATTTAAGATGAAAATATGTCATAATCATTAGAGTTAAGTCATGGTTTTTTGGAAGCAAAATGGGGAATTTTTTATCTACTGATAAACTTGAGTTAACTAATCTACCACCTACTCTAATTACACCTTGTTTGTCCAGATATGGAGTTAGGCAGCTTAGTTGTGAATCTTTAACATTCTTACCTTTCTCGAGCAATTTCAATTCATTACAAAAAGAATATGCCTGTACTTCCTTTACAAGTCAAATCTTACTCTTTTGCAGCTCCTCTCTACTGAGTGGGCCTACCTGTCGGATCTTCGCTTTAGAATTTCCAATAAACCTGAAAACATAACTAATAATACGAATTAATTTCATATAATTATTGGCAACAGTGAATAGTCCTTTAAGAAAAGAATCTCTTGATAATATTGGTAAATTAATGTCTGCTTTTTTAAATTCAGCCCTAAACACATCATTAGAGGACAGGTCGAATTTGCCATCGTCTCTGTCAACGGAGGGTTCTAGTACATTAGGTGATGGCCCGTTCCACCATAAAGTCATTGATGAAAGTTCTTGAGGACTTCCACCGCGGGAAAGTACATCAGCCGGATTCTGGTCAGAGGCCACGTGTTTCCTCTGGAGACCTTCTGTTAACCTTTGAATCTTGGATACTCTGTTTCCGATGAACACTTTCAGCTTATGGGGTGAAGTATTTATCCAAGCGATTGCAATAGTAGAATCCGTATGCAAGATAATTTCATCGACCTTCATTTTCAAAGATTGGTGGACTTTGTTAACCAGCTGTGAAAGAAGAAGACAAGCACATAATTCTAAGCGTGGAATTGAAATTACCTTTATAGGGCCACACAAGATTTTCTTGCAATAAGTTTAGTTGTACTGTCATCCGATGCAATGCATTCCATGTAGATTACCTCACCATAGGCTGCTTGTGATGCATCGCAGAAACCTTTCAGTACAGTTCTTTGATATATATAAGCTAAAATGAATCGGTCTACTTTAACATTTTCAAGACACTTTAAGGATAGCACAAAATCTGCCCATTCATTTGCTAAGCGCGGCGGAAGAATCTCATTCCAGTCGAGTTTTTCGATCCATAATTTTTGTATAAAAATCTTCGCTTTAGATATGACTGGTCCCAATAGACCGATTGGGTCATAAATTCTCGCAATAATACTTAAGACATCTCTTTTGGCGTAAACTAATTCTTCAGGGATTTTTACTTGAAACAAAAACTGATCGTCTGCCGGATTCCAAAAAATGCCTAATGTCTTCACAGGTGATTCTGAATTTGTAGAAAAGAAATGTCGTTGGTCTTGAAAACTATTCATAAGTTCTTCAGAGTTGGAATTCCACTTATGAAGTTTCATGCCTCCAGCTTCTAGCATGTGTTTGAGTTGAGACTGGAGTGTTTTAGCTGTTTCGAATTCTGCTGCTCCTGTAACTATATCGTCCATATAAATGTCTTGCTGAGCAACTTGGAATGCCAGAGGGAACTTAGACTCCTCATCTAGAGCCAATTGCTTTACTGTTCTTACTGCTAGAAAGGGTGCACAGGTTGTGCCGTAGGTTACAGTTTTCAGTCTGTAGGTGATCGAGTGGTCTGCATTTACAGGTTTCCATAAAATTCGGAGCAAGTCACGTTGATCTGGATCGACCAAGATTTGTCGGAACATCTTCTGGATGTCGGCGGTAAATGCATATTTATGCTTTCTGAATCTGACCATTATGTCGAAAATATCTTCTTTCACTTCACCCTTCATAAGAACGTCATTGAGACTTTTTCCAGAAGTTGTGTTGGAACTGGCATTAAATACAACTCGGAGTTTAGTACTTAATTTTTCTGACCTGTGAACTCCGTGGTGAGGTAGATAGTAACACGGGTTTTCGCTTTTGATTTCATATGGTTCCTCGAGTCTCTCCATGTGGTCAAGGTGAAGATATTCTTCCATGAATTCCTCGTATAGCTTCTGTATTTCATTATCATTGGATAGCCTTTTCAAGAGCTGATCGAGCCTTTTTTCGGCTAACTGCTTAGAGTCTCCCAGCTCCTTGATGTCTTTAGTTGGCATTTGTACTATGAATCTTCCTTCTTCATTTCGTTTATACGTCTTTTGGTCGTGGGCTTCACAATACACTTCTTCTTCACTTAGTATTTTATCAGAATCATCTATGGACTCTAGCTGCCAGAATTTTTGCAAATTTTCGTCAATACTTTGCATATGAGAAATCAATCCACAGTATGGACTTTGGCTACTCGTTTCAACTGTTCCTGTGGCAATGTATCCAAACACTGACTTACGGAAAACTAAACTGTCTGACACTTTGATTGTGTCATCCTGTACTATGTCGTAGAAAAGTTCAGCTCCAATCAATAAATCGATTTTATTAGGAACCGCGAAATTAGGATCTGCTAGCTGATCAGGAATTCTACTTGTTACACTGAAAGAAGCAACCGGAAGAGAGTCCGTTATTTTGGGAACTACTAGCAAGTCTAAAGTTGCCGAATACGATCCATTTCCGTTCTGTATCGAAGCTTGTATTTTCGACTTAATGATAGTTTCTTTTCCTCCTAAGCTTGAAACAGAAAAACTAATTCTTTCAAATGGTATTCCTAAATGTTTCGAAAAGTCTGTCGTGATAATAGAAGACATACTTCAAGAATCTAACAGAGCTCTCTCTCGTATGAAGGTTCCAGTTCCAGGACTAAATACCCATACTACTGCGGTTGAAAGAATAACCAATTTGTTTCGTGTATTAAAGCATGACATAGAAGTAGATACTGCTTGTTCTTGTTCATTTGTAAATATTTCGGCGTGAGGATTCAAAGTGTGTCCAACGCTTACGGAAGTAGGGGCTAAATTGTTCGTTGGACCTCGATTCGCTCTCCACATTGCCTCTGTGGAGCAACGAATTATGCCTTTGGTGACAAATATTACACAAATGCTTTGATGCACAATTAGAGATTCTATGCTGACTACTTAAGCAGTTATAGCAAAGCTTATATTTCGTGCAAATTCGAAACGCTTATCGATATCCATGTTTTGAAATTGCGAACATTTATACAATGAATGTGTTTCTTTACACAAAATACAAATTCTCTTGGGCTCTTTTGAACTTACAATTAGACTTTTACTTTTATTGTGTTGACCGATATAGGTTCTTTGACTCGCTTGATTGTGTAAGTTTCGGCTTACATTTTCCAAAACTAAAGCTCTTTGCTCTAAAAATGTTAGCAAATGATCTAGGGATTGTACATCTTTCGTTTTAATAGACAGTTCATACTGCTGCCTGGTTTCTCGATTCAATTTTTGATTTATTATATTAATGAATAAAATATCGGCTAAGCTATTCCGATCATAATTCAAAATTTTCAGTGCACGCAAATTTTTATTAATACAGTCTACAAAATTACGGATATGAGTCGCAGAATCGTTTACTATTTTGTTATAGTTAATTATACAATTTATGTGGCTGTCCACAATTGCCCTCTCGTTATTAACTATCTTCTAAGGCGCTTAAAAGAGAAATGTAAGTATCATCGACTGTTTCGATATTTTTTGCATCACCTTTCAAACATGCTTGGAGATAGTACAATTTCTGAGTGTCTGACAATTTTTTATTATCATCAATTAGGCTTTTAAACTGAGAAATAAATAAGTTATACTCTTCAAATTTACCGCTAAAATTCAGTAATGGAGTATCTGGAAGTTTAACAGTTCCAAATTCTTTTATATAAGGCTAATTCTTTTATATAAGGAATTATTTAAGTTAGAAATCTGAGAACTATTTTCAGAATGATTCTTCGCGTTAATTTTCTTGGATGCTTTAAATCGCCACGTTATAATTTTCTCTTCATATTCTGCATTAGATTTTAATTCTTTATCTAACTCTTTTACATCTACAATATTTTCTAAATCAGAATCGAGTTTTTTTAATTCGGTGGAGTTAACATTTAAATGTTCTAACAATTCTTCTAATTCATCTACTTTTACTAGCGATTCTGACACAGCACTTTCGATATCTTTAATAATTTTAGTTATTGCCGTTCTGGTTTTGGCTTGTCTTTTTTTTTAACCGTTTGATATCTTCGTCAGCCATATTTACTTAAATGATTTATATGTAAATCTCACTAGCACATATACAATTAAACAGTTAATTGAATACTGTTAACAAGGCATTCAGCTTACCCTGTGTGATGAAACAACTGCAACTGACGATCTCGTGTTCTTGTCGAAGCACTTAACTGTAGTCAACCATTACTCTAAATCCGTGTTCTTGACCAACGCCGAATCACAAAGAAACGAAACTAAAGTTTCACAACTCACTTCAATAAAGAAATCTTATTTAAATATATCCATAGGGTTCAACTCCGGCTCGACGGACCAAATATGTCTATGCTCAGTCGATTAGAATGGACTGTACGTAAAACTTTAACGAAATCAAACTTTATTTAGGCCTTTGTCAGGGCGAACATATTCCATACAACAAACGTTAGACGATTTTCCATTTCACCGAGAGACAGGAATCACGTGATTCGCGGTTTTACGTCATTTTGGCACTTGCGAAAAGAGCGGCTGTAACAGCTAGTATAACCGATATCGTTTAGATACAGTTTTCAAGTCTCCCTATGAAATATAAACGACTCTTTTTTAAAAAATATGATTTGATGAAAAAATGTGGAAATAACAGCAGGCGTCTTTAGAAGAACAGTAACACAAATTGTTATAATTTTAGCGGTAATCGTGAAGTTTGGAATCCCTCGAGTAAGACTGTACCTATAAAATTTCTACATTAATATCAGAAATAGTCACGTGGTGTAGTGGTTAGCGTTCTGAGCTGCCTCGCAGTGGGCTTGGGTTCAAATCCCGAATAAGGCTTGGTTGTTTCTGTATCGTACCCCTTATAGGGAGCAAAAAGGAAAAACAAATAAAAATTATTTTTTGTATTCTTATGTGTAACTGCTTTCATGGGCCTTTTCTTACCTTAATTACTTTTTATTTCGTGGATCATTAGTCTTTGCTAATTTTTTATTTCAATTTTATTACCTTGAAACTATAGTTTCTTCTCTTAAATTTAACTTTCAGTTTTAATTTAACTTCACAGTAATTATTTTTTACCCTATTTGTGTTATTTTACCTTAATATTTTTAATCCTTTATTTAAATTTTAACTACTGAGCACTCCCACCTTGATTACATTTAACTTGCTTACAGGAGATAAAGTCGACACGACCAAGGCACTCCGCTTCTAAAATAAAATCACGTCTACCTATATGATGCTCCCATAATAAAGCAGCCAGTAAAATCGCGGTGAATAACAAAAGGCGAATGTCTCACGACAAAAGTGCCTCCATTAGATCCCCCAAATATCAGAAGTTGAGCTGCCTACATTCCACACCGGTTAGAGACGCAGGCTGCCCTCGCGTGGGCCTGGGTTCGTTTCACGGCTAATGCTTCTGTTCTGGGTTCCCTCTTAGGGAGTAGCGTTGGTTCACTCACTAGGTGCTCCAATTATGAAGTTGCCAAAGAGCCTCATGGCAAGTTTTGGCAAGTATGGGCAAGTTTTCTCAGGATTAGTGCCTGTCGCACTATAAAAAAATAGAAAATAATAATTTGAATCGGGTTTAAATATAAGAACGTAAACTTGATAGGTCCTTATGAATAGGGAATTCTAATCTTGAATATTTAATAAAACATTGTGAATAATTTAGGGAGTACTCTTTTTTGTCAAAGTCAAGTTCAATATCTAACTTAACAGAAAATAATGCTTTTGATCTTAAACCTTAACATAGTTTTCAGATTTTAAAACTCATATCTTGATACTCTTTATGTTAACTTTTGACTAGTCGCTTATTTAAGGTTTATTGGAGAAACTCATCTTAAGGAGTGTTAATACTTAATGAGACGAATGCGCTTGTTTACTAAAATGTGGAATATATTAGGAAGAACAACTCCTAGTTATTGTGTCACATGAATAATAAAAACAAGGTTTTCACGAAGTAAACGCAGTTACCGCGATGTAGTATATTATTTCCTCATCGTTATTGTTCTAGCTGTGCAGTCAACTGCCTCAAGGTAACAATTTAAACAATTACGAGTTAAAACGTTCGTCTGATACTGTGTTGTATTCAGTAAATTGATGGCTGTAAGGAGGTCACCGAAGATTAAAAAAAAAAAAAATGTTAGAGGTTAACAACAGCAATAAACAAACAAACAAACAAAAATGTAGCTTTTGATAGTGCTGAATTATGGTATGCCACGCATGAGCCTTATTTTTTATGAGTACTTATTCAGCAGCAGTCATTAATGATGATAATTTTAAGCATGTTAATAATACTGTCGTGATAGTACAGTAGTTTTACAAAATGATGATATTTGACAGTTTGCTGCGTTTGTTGAAATGCGTTTGTTGAAGCATATCAAACATAACAAATAGACATTAAAATTTTACACACTAGCCCCTTCGCTGAGTTGTTCCCCCTCTCCCTTTCTCTCTCCGGGGATGCTCCCTTTCCACTTTTTTATTTTTGTTTATCTATTTTTTTCTCCTTAGTATCAGGCACTAAGGCCCTCTTAGTCTTAAAGCAGCTGATACTACAAAACAATGCATGACTTTATTTCTTTTCCTTAATAAATGTTGGTTTAATCATGAAACACAAAAATATAGAAAGAAATTAAAATAAATGAGAATCACATGAAAAACACACGCACAAAATGGTTTTATTTTAACGTAGGATTACGTTCCTCAATAACGGTCCTTCGGAGAGAAAAAAAATTGTCCTGCGTCGCGAGTTATAATTTTGGCAGCGTGTCAAACCTAGTAGCAGTAAACAGTGTTAAACAGAAAAGTACCAAAATGCGTTTTAAAAAAGAAAGAGGTAAGCAAACGATAAGTAATCCTACTTTAATAACCCACGGTAGTTTAGTTAGAGAAGACTACTTGGAATATTTTTATTTTATTTTATTTTATTTTATTTTTGTAGACGTGCTTTTAATGACATTTACAGTGACTATAATGAAAATTTTCTTTGTAGCCAAATGTCAACGCCATGCAGTCTAGGATTTAAACTTAGGCACTTTCAAAAATAGATGATCATGAAAAATGGATTTAATTAAATCAGTTGTTAATAATCTGGGCTTAAGAAAAGTATTTCATGAAACAGAAACGTAGAACAGAATTTCTCATTATACATTTTAATAATATTTCAAAATGTTTGATTACGATTTCATGACTCTAATGTAAACAACAATTTTGGTCCCCCCCCCCCCCTCCCCTTGAAACCCATAATTGTAGCTTTCGTAAAAGAATTCAGTAAAATAGGGCCTTTGATGTTGACTATAGCCAACTTCTTATAAGAAATTCGTGATGGATGTGGACTAACTAATATCCTTCCATTTTAAAAACTTCGATTCATTTTCAAATTGTTAGAAACAATACCTTAAGCATATTATGTTAAGCGTTGAAGATTTCTAAAGCGAAAATCAAGTTTTTTAAAAAAATTCTTTAAACCAGTGCTTGACCTGTTCTATGGGGTTGAAATGGATGCGTATTTTGAAAAATCACGCGAGATATGAGAAATATATACAATTCTTTTGACAAAAGAAATGTTCAACGAGGATAAAATTAAGAGATTCACAGATAAATTACTGTATTTCGTTCGTGCACGTAACGTCTAGTATTTTAAATCTCAACACTAAGTTTAATTACTGCTAATGTTTAGAAGCATATAGCATTAGCATTTTAATATGAATTTTTAAAAAAAATTTACCCCCCCCCCCCTTCGTAAACGGGCACCCGTTTACCTCTGAGAAGCGCTTTCTAGAAACGGTAATTTAAAAAAAAAAATAATTTAATCCAAGTCCACAATTGTAATTAAATATTCGAAAAATTTCGTGCTCTCCCTTAAGGCTGCTGTGTACTAACCCTGTTGGATTCGCTTACCACAATGTTAATATATGCAGAAAATGCGTCCAAGGATTGCCGACTTGGATTTAAAAAAAATTTTAACAATTAATCTCCGTAATAGAGAAAGAAATTTTAAACCTTGAGACAATTTTTCATTTTTCTTTAATGCAAATAATATTTTTACATTTAAGTTATTCATTCAAAAAAAAAAAATCTAGTATAACGGGTTTTAAACGCTCCTAAATTCGTTTGGTGGACAAAATTAAAAAATGAATTCTGTTGCAAGGTGCAGAAAAGTTCAGGCTATCTGAAAATACCACTTTTTTTGGATTATCAGCATTTATGTAGCTGTAAAAAGTAGACAAATTTTCTCCATAGGATGAATCCCTATTGGATGATGAATCCTTATTGGATTCGTTCATCTCAATGAGCGAATCCAATAGGGTTAGTACACAGCATCCTTAAGCCTTAATTGCACCTTTCCCTAACCCGCAGTCGCGCTTTACAGTTTATAAGAATAACTTTAAAAAATAATTTGACATCGTCTCCTTATCTCAATCGTAATGGTACAGAAGCGTTACAAAGTGTCATTTCAATCACTCTTTTTCTAAAAAAAACTCCCACTGTCGAACCGAGATCACCTGTTTGTTGGGCTTTCGTAATTAACCATTTCAACATCGGAACTCGTGCACATTCTGCCTGAACGAGCCATGTGTATTTTAATAACGTCGATACGATCTTTCGATAACAATACACAGGTACATTTGAAGGTTGTGTTAAAAAAATTTAAATAATTTAATCCCATGAGTCGTTACAACAGCCGAGCAAACCTTTTTTAAACGACTTCAAAGCAGGTGCGCTATAGAATGATGGTGGTTGTTCAACATTACTACCGGTGGCGCCATACGCTCCCACTCCCCCCCCCCCCCTCTCCAACCGCGATAGATGAAGCAGATGCAGCTTGAATTCCGTTCAATATGGATGCCGCGTTACAATGAAAGGAATAGTTCAATTCCTAACCTTTGGGAAGTACATAGTGCTTTATTTAAAAGATCTTACAACCTAAATATTTGTAAACGATGTTTATATGATTATGTCAAATCGATTTAAATAATAAATATCGTTTTGATTTTGTAAAGTTAAATGGTACAATGATTTTGTTTGGATTCATTTCAATTCCGACCATATTTAATAATTGATAAGAAGCTGTAGTATATTTCAGTGGTCAAAAGCAAACGGGATGTTCTAGCTTCAGACGATATCTCCCGGTTTTTAACTTCTTTCTAAGCGCTGTGTCAGATCCTCCATTAAAGCTCTCTAAGAACAGTAGATCAAAATTCTTCATCAATAATTACATGCTTAGCAGTAGCGTGAGAATGTAAAGCACGAGAATAATAATTTCTATAGCTGAATTTACAGCCCTGTAGAAATGCACACAGTTTATATTCTTTTGAATTAGGCTCATTTGAATTCTATTCATGCATACTTTGGCAAACATCCATAAAAATTTCCCCTTTCTGGTGATATTATTCACTACTTTTCTCGTTCAAGCTTGAGTGAACAAAAAATAGGTAGCGAGGTAACGTCTAATAAAATGAGATTTGACGGAATAAAAAAAGCTAGCGGAAAGCTGAATACTCATAAAATATTATGCTATAAAATTATTACGACATCATTATTGTTCATAATTTAGTAAAATAACGTGATTCGACAAAAATAAACTATCATGAATTTTGTAACGGCGGCGGCGACTTAATTTTTAAATCGTTTTCCTGATTTTACAGTCTTTAGAGAATGGTTGAAATACTTAATTCTCGAGTTAAAAAGAGCTAAACAGTTTTCAATTAACCAAAATTATAAATGATCGTAATTTCGTAGGGTTAATTAATAACACAAAAGAGGATTATTTAATGGAGACAGGGGGGCTTTTTAATTACTGTTATCAATCAGTAAACCAATGTAAATCTGGAAAAGATGCTGTACGGTGATTCGTTTGATTTCTTACTTTAGTTTTCCATTCTTATACAGAAGATCGTTCACACTTTATGGAAACAACTTTGTAATTTATTTTTGTCATTTGCATTTTGAGATAAAATTTGGCAACTTCAGAATAATCGTCTGCTACTGTTTTGTTTTGATTGGAATGTAAAATAAAAGATTTATTTTAAAAATGGCTCCTAAAATTGATAGATGGCTCGAAGGTTACGTAAGGCTAGGGGCCCACTGGCGTTTATTTCAAAATAACTTTTTAATCACAAAATTGAAACACGTTGATTCTTATGGTAAAGCGCCCATTGACGATTTTTCAGTTGGGGCAACTAAAAAATTCCAACAAGTTCGATTCTATGGGTGATGAAACTGTTGCCGGTGAAAATAGATCATTTTGGTTTAGATAGGATCGCGCTCACTAGTGATTATTTAGTTGTTTGCAGTAGATCTGATCGAGGCACATAATAGATGGCGTGTTTGGCTTGTCCGATTCACGAGGAGTTGGCAAAACTGAAGATCACCAGTTTGCTTCAGTACTCGGTATAAACATGTTGCTGGACACTGAACTATTTATAAGTGAAATTGAAAACGTCCAGCTTTATACAACATAAAATCAAAAGAATATTCTGACAAAAATTAAAAGAAGACTTTATTGGGGGAATTGTGTCAACAATTCATTGAAAGTTGGGATAAGTTGGAGGAAAAACAAAAGAACGAAAAGAGTAAGTTGATAATTTTTTAATATTAACTCTTTTCATTTATCATATACAGCTTTTATATTAAATTTTGTCACACTGCCAAGGAACACTTCCTTGAAAAGAAATGAAATAATTTGTGAAATAATCTCTTATCGCAAAACCTTGATTGTTGCTTCTTACTCCAACTGTAGAGATAGATTCTTTCCAATGAACAGTCAAAGAGAGTGTCTTCAAAACGTATTCCATCATGTTTTCTAACAAAATTGTGTAGAATGCAGCATGCTTTAATAACAGATTCACTGAATTCAATACTGGTATCGAGAGGCCTGTGGAATATTCTCCATTTGTTTGCTAAAATTCCAAATGTACATTCTACCAATCTGCGGACTCTTGAAGAAATTCAAGAAATATTAAATCACCAAGAATTCAAGCGTCAGGCTTTTATTCGTTCAAGAGCACAACTAACTACACACGCTTCACGCAAACCGCGAAGCAGCCAGGTGGCGCTACCAGTACGCCAAAATCAAATATATACAATACTAGCATTATTGACCGGCATTGCCCGGGTAGATATATAGATATAAAATTTTTGATGCATTCCATCAAAAACATACTGGGCTGTACCCCCCGCTCTTCATGTTCATCTGGCTAAACAGATTGCGCTTAGCGCGTTTCTACTGAAATGATATACAAACAATAAGAAAGAAAGAAACTTTGAGCCTGCGGATCTTCGTCTGATTATACGTGTGATTTCATTGAGAATTAATAACACAGTGTTGTGTGATTCGCACGTTTGGATTGAATAAGTTTACTGTTTAATTATATTTGTTAGATACTGTTTAATTATATTTAATTAGATTTGGTTGATCCACTGTTTAATTAGAAATAAGTTTTATAATTTAGATTTGCCTTTATTATTTATTTTTCACTTAAAAGCTCAGTTTTTTCCACATCACCCAAGAGACGCACTTTTTTTCACATCACCCAAGAGGTAAAGTGCAAGATGCATTATCCCCTTTATTTATTCAAAGTAAGGCGGAATTCCTCATGAAGCCTATTTTTCTTACTTTGGTGATTCGGTTTTTTATTGTCGATAGGCCAAAAACCGTATCGGTTTTTAATTTTCCCAAGGCCGAAAACCGTTGAAAAAGCGAATTGTAATTCGGTTTTTAAATTTCCTAAGGCCAAAAACCGTAGAAAAAGCAAATTGTAAATCGGTTCAAGCGATGAGAAAAACTGCAAATAACAAAGGACACAAAGCAGAGCCGGGAAAGTTGTGTTAAAACATACTAATTTGAACTGCATACTTAAAAAAAACCCATCTCAGTTAGTCTAGTGGTTAAATTTTATCTTTTACCGTATTTTAATTTTTCTTTTGTCAATTTATTTCATTGTTATGCACGTGACGCAAAATTAATTTAAAGTATCACAAAAAGAAAAGAAACCATGCAATCAGCATTTCATAAATTAAATTCTAAAAATTAATCTTTAAAAATTCACCAAATATCAGAAAAGGAAGATAAAGATTCGAAAAAGATTTCATTTTAAAGAAATTTTTATGGTCTTTCTCGTGATATAAATTTTATAACCCTCGGATTATCATTTTAAATGCAAGCTTAAAAAAATTAGAAAAACAGCTTAAAAATTTAATTTTAAAAAATCGAAGAATTTTTCAAAAATCTTTTTCAGTGCACCCCTCCACTATAAACTCCACTATAGAAGAATCGCCGTGCAAAATTTCAGCTCTTTATGTCCAACGGTTTGGAATGTGCGTTATCTTTCAGTCAGTCAGTCAGTTAGGCAGGACCAAAGGTTATTATCATGAAGCTCTGTAGCTTCATGGTTTTTACCAACCCCTCTTCCCCCGCGCGGGGGAAGAGGGGTTGGTAATAACCGCGATGGGGGATAGGTTATTGATTTCACTGATAACATGTTGTGGGGAACGGTCTGTATCCACAGGGGGTAAGCGCACCTCTTAGGGGCACAAAAAATCACTAAAAAATTAATCTTTTAAAAAAACTAATTGAGCCCCAAACTTCTTTTTTTGCTGCGCTAAGTTTCTCGGATTCTAAACATTAACTGTACCGAATTTAGTCCTGGTGGGTGAAACAGTCTATGATTCTATAGCGGACAAACAAACAGACAAGCTCTTTTATATATATATAGATAATTTCAATTTGCAACAACTCTTGTTAATCTGTAATTAAAAATACGTTGTTTTATGGACAGATTTCTGCTGGGATGTGGTCGTAATACAAACTGTGAAAGAGCAAATGCCTCGTCCCGGCACTAGAGTGTGACATTGCCGTTCCATTTTCATCATTAGGGAGACAACTTTGTTCTGGAATTTTAAATTTGTTTCTTTCAAGCAACCTTGAAGACTGTTTAAAAATATTAGAGTCACTTGATGAACCGTAAGCTCCAACTTCTACATAAATGAACTTGTAATCGCAATCCACTATTGCTAGAAGCACAGTAGAAAAAAAGTTTTGTAGCTAAACAATTCGGACCCTCTTGAATTAGGATTTATTATCCTGATATGCTTTCCATCTATTGCTCCAATGCAATTTGGGAACTGCGTTCTCTACGTGGTATAGCCAAACGTAATTTTGTATTTTGGTAAGAAATACTGGGCCCCACTAATAACAACAGGTTGTCGAAACTTGCAACGCTCATCCGAAAGTAGTTGAAAAATTTTGTTGGGTATACTCTTAAATATCCAAATAATTTATAAAATTGCCCATCAAATAATCTCCTACTTATTATTGGATGGATCCAAAATCTTCTGTGGTACATGCAGCTTCCACGAAATCCATTTTCAGACTGAGTGCAAAGCAACTATTTAGTAGCCAGTGTGCGCTTCCCGAAGGTATCCGGCAACTTTCAAGTGACTAAACTGTTTAATCGCCCAAATTAAAAGTTGCCAATGGGCCCCTGGCCTAAATGTTTTCTGTTGTGCTTTCCGAGGAGAAATATTCGTATCAACAAATTATAAAGCGGTGTAAAAATCGCGGTTATGACATTTCAAAAAAGGTACTGATAATATATTAAATATGAAAGGAAAAAAAGTCTAACTGAAACTAAAAATGAAAACATAACCACGAAACCTCATCCTAAGGTTGTTCGAACGCAGGTAAATATCAAGAAAGTGAAGTCTCTGATCCTAAAAGAAAATCCGCCGACTCAAAGATGCATTGCATCGAAACTAGGAATGTCTTCTGTCACTGTAAGTAAAAACATTCATAAAGATTTGAAGTTAAAAAAGATGTTTAAACCTAAAGTTCATCTGCTTTTGCCAAAGCATATTACTGAAAAAAAAAAATTGTAGAAAATTGTATGAAAAACACCTAGCTGCTGAAAAATGGAAATTTGTGGTAACACTCGATGAGGCATGGGTATATTCAAAAGAATGCAATAAAAAAAGATAAATTTTCTATTGCTCAATGGACAGGGATGACCGTACGAAATGGCTTTGTTAGTGTGCAGAAAAGTTCCCAAAGGGATTCATGATAGTTGCAGGATTTTGTTAAACGACAAATTAAAAATAAAAAAAAGTCTCAAGTAAAGATAAAATTAATTCACTCTACTATCAGCAGAATATTTTAGAACCAATTTTCGAAGAAGAAATTCCAGCCTTATATGGAAAGGACAGCGATAAAGTTGAGCTTCATATGAACAAAACCTCTAGTCCCACGTCTAAATCAACAGCCGCTTATTTAGCAAAGAAAAAAAATCAGAAACAGGAATCAAGTGTATTTATTCCATTTAATGAAATACCTGTAAAATCACCTAACGCTTATCCTATAGACTTTTGCGCTTTCGGTACGAGCCTTAGGAAAACGGTATCCAAGAACACTGAACTGACTTTGAAAAACGGTCCAAGAGGAATAGGGTAAAATTGACATGGCAGTACTACGAAAAAGTTTACTTTCATAGAAAATTCGAGGTAGAGCTATTGTCAAGAACCATGGCTATCGGATAGAATCAAAATGCCGCAAAAATACGGCATTTATACATAAAACTTAACTATCAAAATCGTTTCCATAAAGTGCAAACAACCTTCTGTATTTAGTGATAACAAGAAATGTTATGGCATACTTATTGTATTGTATACAAGAAATATATACCGATAGATTATTTAATTCTTTAAGCGTATTAAATGATCTATCCGTGAACTTTCCATTTATTCCAGAAAATTTTATTTTGAAATCTTTACGTGGCATTTAAACAAATAACTTGCTTTAACATTAACTTTTGATGCATATACTAATGCTAATATATATTTATATTTCCTATACCGCAGACACTTACTCAGAGGACATCCGCTACACACACCCCAAAATTCTAGACTGTAAAAAAATTTTATGTCTCGTATCATTTACTGGCCTGTGTACGTTACATTATCTTGAAGTTGATACAAGATATCGGCGAGGCAGTCGAAAAGGCTCTAAACTCAGCGGATTACGTATCTTTTAATTGCATATGGCACCGTTGGGCAGCAGGTCGATCTACATAGTCATGTCGATCTCAGAAGGAATTTTTTTTCGATCATTGGTACTCATTCTTAGGATTTTATATTTTCGTTCAACTTGTGTTAATAATAAGATTCTTTTCTTATAATTTTTGTTTTGATAGTCTATCTTTTGGAGCTTTTCTTTGACTGTTTCAAGATATCGGACAATGTGAAAATACGGGATATATAAATCAAGAAATCAAACAAAGTCGAGCCTAGTTATGAACTTTGAACTGTCCTGTCCAGTGGCGAACCTAGGGGGGACGGTCCGCCCCGGGATCCAGTTACTAATGGAGACCCCCGACAGGGGCCTTTTTAAAAAATTGAATGATAACTTTATTGCAATAAAATTACTGTCTATTTATTATTCTGTATATTTTTTCTCTGCACAAGTCAATAGCCTGTGGAGACGGTCTGATTAATGCAAAGAAGGGCTAACTGTCATTAGAAAAAGTTAAAAATTGCTGGGTTTTTTTTTTTGGGGGGGGGGGAGGTGGACTCAAAAATAAATCCGCCCCGGGCCCCAAATGGTTTAGGTACGCCACTGCTCCTGTCTAGGCCTCTAAATTTTGTTTTTGCCTGATTCCCAATCCTTACGAAATTGCGTTCTGGCTTTAGCATCATGTTGTCATACTGACGAGATATATTAATTCTAAAAGAACTCTAAAACAAACCGGATGCGCCAGACTTTAAGCCTCTTTGTTATCAACGGCGAAAATCCAGGCTAATCGTTTGTTGGGCAGAAAAAAATCACGGTCTCAGTTCCCCTCCATCCACCGGGTGATAGGGGGGTGGGAGGGGGGAGAATTCCCAAAAGTGTTTCGCCTCGACAACGAAATAAAAAAAGTCTCAACTCTGCTCTCTCTCTCTCTTAGCACCAATGTTCTTCCCACCTAACCGCTACGGTTGACTTAGTTATATGGCTGGGAAATAGACAGCATATATTGAAAATTATTGAAATTTAGCTAAAATGGCTATACCTCTGCACGAAATTATATTGCTACTATTTTAATTTCCTTCTCACACATGATACATATGACAGTTATCTTTGCCTGCGGCTTGTCCACTTATTATAGTAGATTCTACAAAGTTATTCATCTACGGTTATCATGATATCTCACATAATAATGTATATAATTTGATAAAATTTTCAAGAAATGTTTTAGAAGATGAATGTTTTTCAGGAAATGCTATTGTTAATGAAATGAGGCACAATAATTGGTGTATAATAAATAGTTTTTTTATTTGGGGCTGTTTTTATAAGGAAAGGAATGACGAATCGGGGAAAATTTTCATATTGGAACATAAAATGACGAATCAGGGAATATTTTCATTAGAACATAAAATTGCGTGTGTTATTTTTTCATTTTAAAATTTTCTCGTAGATTGTAGGCCATTTTGAAGATAACTGTCATATGTATCATGTGTGAGAAGGAAATTAAAATATTAGCATTAGGATATTGTGGAGAGTAATAAGCGTTTCAGCTAAATTTCAGATTAATATTCTACGTTCGGAGTCAATTTTTAAAAAAAAATTATTTTTTATAGATCTTTTTTGTCTTTTATGGTAAAATAGCACTACTTTATTTGAATATTCTTTCTTTTTATGCTTCTGTCTACAACTCTTTGCAATATTTGTGTGATGTAATTGTATTTTTTGTATTTTGGGCTGATTTTTTAAGGAAAGGAATGACGAATCGGGGAATATTTTCATTAGAACATAAAATTGCGTGTATTATTTTTGCATTTTAAAATTTTCTCTTAGATTGTAGGACATTTTGAAGATAACTGTCATATGTATCATGTGTGAAAAGGAAATTAAAATATTAGTATTAGGATTTTGTGGAGAGTGATAGGCATTTTAGCAAAATTTCAGATTAATATTCTATTGTTAATGAAATGAGGCACAATAATTGGTGTATAATAAATAGTTTCTTTTATTTGTGGCTCTTTTTATAAGGAAAGGAATGACAAATCGGGGAAAATTTTTATACTGAAACATAAAATTGCTTGTATTATTTTTGCATTTTAAAATTTTCTCTTAAGATTGTAGGTCATTTTGAATATAACTGTCATATGTATCATGTGTGAGAAGAAAATTAAAATAGTAGCATTAAGATTTTTATGGAGAGTTATAGGCATTTTAGCTAAATTTCAATAAAAATTACTTCAAATTGACCAATTTATAAAAAAAGTATGCTATTTACAGGTAAGTTTTTGTTCCTTTTTTTAATTTTTAAGTGCTATTTTACTATAAAACACCAAAAAACCTTTAAATAATTATTGTTAATTAGTAGTTGTTTGGTTTTATTTAAAGTTAATTTTCTTATATTACTCCTTTTGTTTTCTTTTCGTTAATCCTTTTTTACTTGGTTAAAATTTTCAGGAAATGTTTTAGATGCTATTGTTAATGAAATGAGGCTCAATAATTGGTGTATAATAAATAGTTTTTTATTTGGGGCTGTTTTTATAAGGAAATGAATGACGAATCGGGGAAAATTTTCATATTGGAACATAAAATTGCGTGTATTATTTTTCCATTTTAAAATAACTGTCATTTGTATCATGTGTGAGAAGGAAATTAAAATAGTAGCATTAAGATTTTTATGCAGAGTTATCGACATTTTAGCTAAATTTCAATAAAAATTACTTTGTAAAATACCTAATAATGACATTTCAGAAAGTAAATAATCGCAAGAGGGGTTTCAACGGTAAAGAGTTTCAACGATTATTCGTATACTGAAAATTAACCAAGTAAAAAAGGATGGTAAAAATGAAAAGTATACAAAAGTAGCAATATAAGAAAATTAACTTTAAATAAGACCAAACAACTACTAATTAACATTATTCCATGCGTTTATTTACGTTGTAACATTTAGGTGCGCATGCGCAGTTCTTATGAATGATGGATTCCAACGCCTTCAGATGAAATATTATTTAAAAACTGTATTTATATATAAGCATTTTAAAGCTTCCAAACTTATATTAGAATTATCTCCAGGCTTCAAAACATAAGTATACGAAGTTTCAACCAGATTTGTCAAGAAATATAGAAACGAAAAAAATACCAAATGTAATCATTTCACACCTAAATCAGTAAATCCACCAAAAATCAGTATATATCTATTTAGTTTCAATAAAGTATTTTTTATTATTAAACAATTTGAATACTTAGTTTTTCAGATAAAAAGACACGGCGACACATTTCATTTCAGTGATTCATTTTTTAGTGAGAATCACGTTGTGAACGAATCACCCTTTGTTTACATCGTCAAAGAGCGATGACGCGCGATGACGGTTCATTAGAATCCAAATATCTCTAAAACTATTGAATTAACAGAATAAGTGTACGCAGAAAAAATTATCAGTTTCCGAAGCTCTTTCTAAATATGTAACATTTATGTACTTTCATGAGAAAAAAAATACACCGATTTTCCTGTATATTTGTCGGCCATTTTTTTTTTCGAGGAGTGGCCCGCCCGGATGAGTTACGATCACGTGATCCGACTTCTCCCTGTCCCTTTATTAGTATAGATAGCGTCTTTTTCTCCGTGAAGTACGATATTTTCTATTCTAATATAACTTATGAGGGAACAGATTAACAGAATTTTCAAATGAATCTAATAAAATTTTCGAGAAGAAATCGAATTTTAAAATTTTATACAGGTAAAGTTATATCCTTTGCTTCGTTAAGATAAATTTTATTCAAATTTTAAATACAGAGATTCGAAAACACAAAACAAAAATCTGTCTGGCCTGACGAATAACCTCAACAGTAAATTATCTGCGTCTCACTTTTTTAATGTAAGCAAAAAAGATGCTCGAAGAAATTTTGATGAGTTATGTGCTCGTACATTATGTTACATCATGTAACAATGCACCTGAAGAGGTTAGGTCAGTGGCGCACCCAGGGGGCCCTGCCCCCCCCCCAAAAAAAAAGTAGAAATATTGATTTTGCATTATAAATATTTTTAATCGTTCATCTCGGCCCCTCCATGCATTATAAATATTTTTATCCATTCATCTCGCCCCCTCCCAAGAAAAAATCCTGGGTGCGCCACTCGGTTAGGTAGATAAAGGTCAGTACCTAAGCTCATTTTGGAGTCAAAACAGTATTTATACTCTGTAGAAAATTACGATATTGGTAGGAAGAATTTCAACAATTTTACTGAAGAATTTTAAAAAATTAAAAATTTGAATAGATGTCTAACACACTGTGTGGAATGCCGTCCTAGGTTGTATTGTAAATATTGTTCGTCTTGATAAGTACTATCACCCCTCTTATTTTGTCGGCACAGTTTACGAACATCCTGTATATAATATGTGTGTGTGTGTAGTATCCCCTCTTCTCCCCCCCCCACACCTTCAATCATTTGATATATCATATAGTATGAAAATTTTAAAGGCTCTTTAAATTTTCCTTTTTCATTGTACGGTTTCTATTTCGTTTGCTCTGTCGGGACATTGTTGTTAAGTAGCTCATTTGCGGTTTCCATGGACACATAAACTACTCTTTCCTTACATATATACATATATCTTGTTTATTCATACATATCTACAGCATCTATGATGCAACATTTCCATTATCAATTGATCATTATCAATCCTCAATCAGAAAAATCATCAATCGAAAACCAGAGAGAGAGAGAGAGAGAGTCATAAATCAGTTCAATCTCAAGTCCAACATAGAGATGGGAGGCACGTCCCATAGTTATCTCTCCTCTTTCGTTCATTTCTTATACATCCCAACTTTCAGAAAATCCAGAACATTCTCGAAGCTTCTGGCTCCGTGTGGGAAAGTTCCCGCGGCTTCAGGTCAGTTAGTGTGTCAGAACATCTTGTCCTCCGATGGTGGCTGTAATTACCTTAAATTGAATACTCCGTTAACGACTTGTTTAACGCCACCGTCAATCTTTTCTTAAATTGGTCGCATATGGGGAGGCTTTTTCCACTTAAAATTGGGCCCAGCACCACCATGTGGGCTCTCCTCTGACAAGCACCACTTATGGGATTTTTAGAGAGATCGTTCTGAAATCGCAAATTATTTAACTTCTAAGTGTTTTGGATTTCCTTTAAAGGAATTCCCGAAGAAAGCCGATATCAGGCAAATATATACCTTGTAATGACTTTGACATTCCTCACGTGGATTTCAAGGGAGCGGGCACTAGGGTGGAGCGAAAAAACTTTTTATTATTTTTTCTTTCCTGTATCATCAATCATTGATTCATAGCCCAAGATGCAAAAATGCAAAATTTCAACCTGTTTCGAAAATATCTTCAGGAGGCGCACTAGAATCGAAGTTTTGCAAAGTAGTATAAAAAGGCGACATTTAAAAACGTGGTAATAAAACTCAATTATATACACAGTCCAGTCACATTAATGTGACCACCTGTCAAAATCCGGAATAACCACCTTACGCAGAGCGGACCGCTGCGAGACGTGCAGGAAGAGAGTCAATTTGGTTCCTGAAGGTGTTCACTGGTATGTTGAGCCATTCCGACTCTAGTGCCGTGGCCAGCTGCGCTAGGTTACGCGGGTGAGGATCCATGGTGCGAATAACCCAATCGAGGTGGTCCCACATATTATCGATTGGGTTCAAGTCCGGGGAATTTGTTGGCCAAGGGAGTACGGTAAACTCATCCTGGTGCTCTTCGAACCACGCACGTACACTGCGAGCTTTATGACACGTAGCTTTGTCCTTCTGGTAGATGCCATCATCCTGAGGAAAAAACAATTCGCATGTAGGGGTGAACATGGTCCGCAAGGATAGATGCATACTTGTGTTGATCCATCGTGCCTTCCACAATGATGAGTGAACCCAGAAAATACCATGAAAACATTCCCCAGACCATAATGCTCCCTTCTCCAGCTTGGACCCTTCCGGTAATTGTTGCAGGGTGTTTGCTTTCAGACGTGTCACGCCGTATACGCCAACGTGCATCTGTCCGATGGAGCATAAAACGTGATTCATCGGAAAAAGTCACCTGTCTCCACTCAGTGGAAGTCCAGTTGCGGTACTGGCGTGCAAATTCCAGCCTTCGTCGCCGATGAACAACAGGCAGCATAGAAGCATTAACCAGGCATCTGCTGCGGAGGCCCATACGCAGCAACATTCGCTGAACCGTCGTTGTGGAGACACTGTTGGTAGCCCCTTGGTTCATCTGGACGGTCAGTTGCTCAACGGTTGCACGTCTATTCGCCCGAACGCATCTCCGCAGCCGTCGTTCACCTCTGCCATCTATGGCCCGTGGTGCACCACATTTGCCACGTCGCTGATTTTGGATAGTGCCATTTTGCCATGCACGGTATACTTTTAACACAGTGGCCCGCGAACAGTTTACAAAATTAGTCGTTTCGGAAATGCTTCCACCCTTGACCCAAAAGCCAATGATTATGCCCTTTGGGACGTCGGATAAATCGCTCCGTTTCTGCATGACAGCAAGAACTGAAATGTTTTCCGAATGCCTACAACACACTTTATATATCCACCAAATTTGCTGATGACACGTGCCTTCTGCGATTGGTTATTTAACGTTGACGTCAAAAGTAGGCGGTGGTCACATTAATATGACTGGACTGTGTATTTTTATTTGTTTTTATTTGTTACGCAAATTAAACATATTATATTAAAAGCATTTAAGCAATAGACTCCTTCTTAATAACGTTTAAGTGTCATGTTCAGAAGTTTTTTGGACTTTCTTTTTCGTAAAAATAGAGATTTTGTCTCAAAAAGTAGCAAGTCTTGCCTAGCTTTTATCTTGGTTCTTATATAACCGTCTCTTGCCTCTGAACCGCAAACAGATAATGAAGCCTCAGTTACTAGCTTTACACACCGTTCTACTGCCTGTGTGTGACAAGGGAACTTCTCAAAATACAGGACATTGTCTCCTGAAAAAATCATAGTCTTTATTTCTGTATCACTGTATTTCATCGCCATTGGTGGTTCGATTACATTTTCTTTCCACCTATTTATCAAATCGTAGTTATGTGATGCTCTGATTTGAAGTTTAGGAAGCTGAAACTCAAGTACTTTTCTGCCTTTGGTCTGTTCTCTTGCTTTTAATATTCTTCGAAGAGCTAGTTCTCTTATATGTAACTTCTCGTCTTGTAACATAGCTAGCAACAAATTTTCTCGGTGTGCAAAGAATGAATTTCGTTGAATAGTTTTAATACAATGTTCTTCAGCTCGTTTTGCATGTACGAAGATCTTCTAACCATATTAAAAACGCGGATAGCCCATATTTACAAGGTTTAGTCTTGATGTCAAACAAAGTTGGTGCGTACACTTTCATAATAAAATTGACAAGTTCTTTCAGGTTGAACGATGGTTTCGTTGTTCCCACATATAAACGAAGAATCCTGTTTGCCCAAGTCAGCCATCGGGAATGCTAACTTTCCTGGATCTCTGTTAGCTAAGTTAGGCGTGATTTTGCGACAAGAAATAGCTGAGTACATTACATATAAATATTTTTGATTGGTGCTTAATAATTCAGCATTAACATCCGACAATTCTGAACTCACAGTCTCAAAGGTCACCACTTTATATTCTATGCACTTTTCAAGCCTTTTTCCAATGTTTCCTGAAAACCTATATGGACCTGTCGTGGTACTATCGAGGACGGTGAAAAGATGACGGAGTGGTAATTCATTATCATGTAGTAGGCACATAAACCACTGAAACGGTCAATTAAGATATTTTTCCAATAGTACAATGACACCGTTTTTCTGTCCTGTATTTACAGCAGAACCATCACATCCAATTGCCACCAACGATGTATGAAATTCGAAACATTTTTCCTAGAAATTCAACTAAATATATATTTTTAATCGTAATTGCCTTATCCGAATCAAGTGAAAGACGTCCTATGTACTTAGAATTTGGCTCAGAAATCAAAGAAATGTGTTCTTCAGTCTCTTGATGTGATCTATTTTCTGTTTTAGACAGGACTAAAGTTTTATCTTTACGGCCTTCAAAATAAAGCAAGAATATAGGTCGTTGACCACTTAACCGTTGCAGGTTTTAGCGTACTTTTCGACACTCGTGACGTAATTTATGTCGATCTATTACTTTTGATGAGTTGTCATTACTGATAATATTTAAATCCTGCATTGCAGTGTTTATTATGATTACTGCTGAGCGATCAGAAATCCCAGTTACATCACAAGCTGTTGCTAGATTTTGTAGCTATGTCTCATTTGGATCGTTTCTTCTTGCTGCTTTTTTGTTCGCTGGCAGGGTTTTGGAAAATTCATGTGTGAAAATAAAAATTCATCTGGGTTAGTTTCAGTAGATCTGTCAGAAGAGCAATCTAAGACTGGTGAAAGCTGTGGTGAGTTGATAGAACTAATATCTTCTCCGATATGTGGTAAGATGGCGCCAGACCAGTAGTGCAGCATCCGTCTAACACTAAGAAAAATTGGCTTGAAGTATAAACCTTAATGCAAGTAATCTAGTCAGAACTGTTAGTAAATTATTATTAAAAAGCAGAATAGGACAGTACACAAACCTACAATGACAAATTTGTGACAAAATTTTTAAAATATGACTCTCTATTTAGGTTAGAATAAAGTACTAAAAATGAGGGTTTTTTTACCCTCATGTCGTGCGCCACATGAGGATGAAGTCATAGACGACTGATTTTTTGCATAGATGATGTTCTATTATTGTATCAACAAATAATAATACAGGAATAAAGAAAAAATAAGAAATAAAAAATTCGCCTTTTCGCTCCACCCTAGCGGACACCCCTTTGTAAACTAAACTGTTTCATCAGTGCTGAAAGGTGACCTTGCCGTTTAGTGCCACAATAGATTAGGTGCAGAGACTCTTCTGATTACTTCTGGGAAGGAACATCCTTTTGAAAAGTCCACCCCTCGCTGACAATGGAATTCCGATGACAAACCCTAGTGTAGTCTGACCGGAGCCTACGAGGCACGTGGAAGCGGCAAGCTGTAACGAAAGGGCATAACCTATAGCCCCCCCCCCCCCCGATATACTCAACGCTGCATAGCAGCGGGCAGTTAGTCGTTCGCCTGGTTTTAGATGATGACAGACCTTTGAATAGACGGTCCCTAAAGACGGACGAGTGCTTTTGCCGGAATCCTGGAGAATCAAACAACTTATAGAGATGTCTAGAACTCTTTTATGTTGTAATTTTAAATATTAATTTCTAGATATTGTACCTTAGCCTTATGTTAATCCGAAATGCTAATAAATGCATTGGTTGTACTAAAAGGCTGTCAGTCGTTATTTGAGGCGAAGTCCTTACAATCTGCAGCGTACCAGGCAGTCTTGTACCTAGGTTTCGCCCTTGTCATGGGTTCCTCGGCACGGCATAGTCCACGACTGGAAGCTAATACAAAAAGCTAATACAAATGGAAGCTAATACTGGAAGGCAGAAAATTCCAGATGAGGATTTTCTCAAATTTTTGTATCTTTCGGTGATTTTACTTCCTTCTCTAGTGTACGATGCATAAGAGAGATATTGCATTGAAACTTTGTGGAAACACAAAACAGGTGAAGCCGTGGCAGGTGCAGTAGCGGCTTTGACATGGCAATTTTTGTTTACTCCCAAATCAGTCGTGAATATGTCTCGGCAGCTGCAAGTAGCGTCCAAATTTGAAATGCGTGCAGTAAACCGCTTCCTGTGGGCAAAAGGTTTGGACTGCACTGACATTTATCGGCAGCAATGGCACACCCAGGGGGGGGGGCAAGGGGCCCTGGCCCCCCTCCAAAGAAATAGAAATTGCATTATGAATATTGATTTTGCATTATAAATATTTTTATCCGATCATCTCGCCCCCCCCCCCACAAGAAAAAATCCTGGGTGCGCCACTGATCGACAGTTACACTAAGTGTACGGTGCTAGTATATATATATGCAATGTCGGGGCAAGCCATTGTCCAATGGTATTTCTTATTCGAGGATGGCCGTACAGATATCCAGGATAAATTTCGCCACGGAAGGCCTTCAACTTCAACGACAAATGAGAACGTTGTACTCGTTAATGAACTCATTCTTCAAAACAGACGTGCCACAGTAGACGAGATCGTAAGTGAACTGGAAATTTCCCATGGAAGTGTTCATAACATTATCATGCAGCATTTTCAGTCCCGAAAAGTTTCTGCAGGTTGGGTGCCTCGTCTATTGACTGACCATTACAAAGTGAAACGATTTGAAAGCACTCTTGCATTTTTGAAACTTTATCAAGTTGAAGGAAATGCTTTTTTTGGATAAAATCGTGACCGGGGACGAGACTTCATCATTTCGCACCTGAAAGGAAACGCAGCTTTTTCGAATGGAAACATTCCACTTCCCCAACTCGGACGAAATGCCGAACAGTTCCATCCGCAGAGAAGGTGATGCTAACGCAGGTTTTCCGTTAGAGAAGGTGTAGTGCATACCGAATTCTTTGCCGAAGGGTGCCGCAATTAATGCAGCGTCATATTGTGAAACCCTGAAGAGGTTGCGGTAAACTATCAAAAGGCATTGTGCTCTTGCATGACAATGCGAGACCGCATGCGGCTACCTTAACAAGAAAACTTTTGAAAAAGTTTAAATGGGAAGTGGGGAATCACCCCCTTAAAGCCCTGATCTTGCACCATGTGACTTCCATGTCTTCGGTCCCTTGAAACAAGAACTTGCAACTCGACGATATCACTCGGATAACGAGGTAAAAGTTGCAACCCAACAATGGTTATCTCAAATTGGACGGCAATTCTTCACAGATGGTATAGAAAAACTGGTGCCACGTCTCGACAAATGTTCAAATAAAGGAGGTGATTATGTCGAGAAGTAGCTTCTGTATTATACTTTTATGTAAGTAAAATTATGTACTATAATTTCAAACCGATTTTTCCAACAAGTGCAACTAACTTTTCGACTGACCCTCGTATACATATATACTATACATGAGGGTCAGAACTTTATATATATATATATATATATATATATATACAGAGTGCGTGCGTGAACATAGGCGTAGCGTCGGGGGGGGGGGGGCACGGGGGGGCACGTGCCCCCCCAACTGAACTTGAAATAAATTAAAACTTAATAGAGTTCAGTTAAAATCGGAAAATTGTAGAAAACTTTTAAGAAAGTTGGGTTTTTTCCCGCTTTTTCAAACTGTGAAACTGAATATTCCGATTATGTCTTTAGCCTTAACATAGTTTTTAACAATGATATGATCCATAACAAAAATTCGATGCTATATTTTTCCTCGGCTAAAAATCCTTTGCGTACAGACCACACTCTTTACCCCCTTGGGGTAACTTACTCCCCCGCACCCCTTCAAGCAATGCGCTACAAAGGGTCGCTATCAGTGCTCCTGGAAACACGAAGCAGGTGCTGGGTTGAGAATTTAATGGTCTAGCGGCTGGTCTAGACCACACCACTTTCTATATCCACCTCTACCAGTCAGTAATTCTTTGTGTGTTGATTTCAATTCTTTGTTTTCGTGCACATTTTATCCAATCATTGTTTTTGTACGTTTGAAAATGTCAAAACAGAAATCAGTACTTTCTTTTTTCAAAAAAGTCGATAGCTCGAATAAAAAAATTGATTTGTTAAACCAAGAAAAAAATCTAGAAGCAAGTAGTGACAGTAGCATTAATAAATGTGCCAAGTCCAACTATGGTGATATTCAGCTGATGCCGATACCATCCTGTTCAACAAATCTCTATGTGGATGAAAAATGGCCTAGGCCTATGGACGTGGTGGAAAGTAGTGGTAGAGATCCTGCTCTGGGTCTACAATCAGCGGATATTTCTAGGGGTCCATTCCAGCCTGTTGATTGTTTCAGGGTAAGCAAAATACAGTTAAAATCTAGACAGTTTAGAAACACGTGGTATTCTGAATTTGGTTGGGTTGAATACAGCCCCATTTTGGATGCTGCATTTTGTTTCTCTTGTCGTATTTTTTGCAAAGATAAAACAGGGCGTGGAGAGGAGTCATTTACTAAAATTGGGGTGACAAACTGGAAAAAAGCATTGGAAAAATTTAGGAAACACGAAAAAAGTGATATGCATCTAAAATCTACCCAATTTCTTATAGAATACCGAAAATCTGGCAAAACAGTTGCAGACTCTTTGTCTTCAGCACACACTAAGAAAGTTAAAGAAAATCGAAAATATGTAAAATTCATTATTGAAACTATTTTGTTCCTTGGAAAACAAGGTCTTGCCCTAAGAGGACACTGTGAGGGTTCGGTGTCTTTAAATAGAGGTAATTTTCAGGAGCTACTTGTCCTTAGGTCAAAAGATAAAGGAGAAGATATAATAGCACTGATGAATTCATCAGTTCATTCATACAGGAGTCCCCAGATACAGAATGAAATTATAGATTGTATAAAAAGTGAAATGATACAATATATCGTGAAAGAGTTAGAAGAGGTTACGGTCTATTCTATAATTTGTGACGAAACAACAGATGTTTCCACTCGTGAGCAAGTGAGCATATGCATTCGCTACATCACTAAGAATGACGAAAATGTCCGAATTAAAGAGAGATTTCTGGGCTTTGTTGATGTTGCAGAAACAACAGGTCAAAACTTACATTCAGTTAATAATTGGTATATACAGCAAATTGGGATAAATCTTAATAAAATGCGTGGTCAGGCATATGACGGTGCTAGTCAAATGAGTGGAAAGTTCAATGGCGTAGCTGCAAGGTTTCAGGAAGAAGAGCCTAGGGCATTATACACTCATTGTCATGCCCATTTGTTGGATCTTGCTGTTATGCGTTTTTGTGAAGAAGTAAGACAGTTGCGAAATTGTTTGTCCATAATAAATTCTCTGTATAATACACTGAAGTGCCACTGAATTAGGGATACCTACCTAGTAACGAGTTGGACCTCCTCTGGCCTTGATAACGGCTGCCACATGACGAGGCATAGATTCAACAAGTTTCTGGAAACGTTCCACGGGAATGGCTTGCCAAATATTGTCTAAAGCTGTCCATAATTCAGTAAGGTTCTTTGGTGCTGTGTGATGGCCTTTCACGCCTTGTTCCAAAACATCCCAAAGATGCTCAATAGGATTTAAGTCTGGATTTCTAGGTGGCCAATTCATGACAGAGAAGTCAGAGGAATGCTCATCCAACAAGCCAGTAGCCAACCGGGACTTGTGAGAGGTAGGCCGTCCGACGGGTTTGTAACCAGTTGCGCCGTGTGCGTGGCTCCATTCAATTACATAGGTTACGACTCAACACGGACTGGTTTGTGATTCGAGTCAGTTATCAGTTTCTTTTGAGTTGCTCCGTGTGCAGACGGCCGTACAGTTGTCTTGCTGGAAAACTCCATTACCGTGCGGATAACAGAACAGCATAAACGGATGGAGGTGATCACCCAGCAACTCTACGTACCGAATTGCATTGAGGGAGGTTGGTACACGCACCAAAGATCCCAAACTGTGCCACGAAAAAACACCCCAGACCATGATTGAGCCACCATGCCCTTGTACAGTTCCAGCCAGGCATGCAGGATCCATGGCTTCATGAGCCTGACGCCATATTCTCAGCCTCCCGTCGGCGTTAAGTAGTCGGAATCGAGACTCATCACTCCATGCTACTCGTTTCCAGTCCTCTACACTCCAGTCTCTGTGCTCTCTTGCCCAGGCAAGACGTGCAGCCCGATGCCGAGTATAGAGCAATGGTACTCTCGTAGGTCGACGGCTCCCGAAACCCATACGGTGAAGCGAGCGTTGCACAGTCCGTTTACTGACTGTACGACTGGCACCGTCATTAAACTGGGTGGTAATTTGAGCTAATGTTTGGCTTCGCTGGCTACGTACAATACACCTGAACCGTCTCTCACCACGCACTGTCAAGGCTAATTGTCCTTTGCAGTTTGCCCGATCGCAAGTTTTTTTTTCCACCATCCATGTATTCTTGGTATACTCTTGACACTGTCGACCTTGAAAATCCTAGCTGTCTGACGATTTCGGAAATTGAATGGCCCATGCGTCGCGCACCTACGATTTGTCCGCGATCGAAGGCGTCTAAATCAGGCAGTTTACCCATACTGGCAATTCCAACAACTAATTCAGAATAACCACAGTACGCGCTATATATGCAGTTACCATAGCGCCCTCACTTGCGCATACATGATGCGCAGCGCTACACAATTTGCATAGGCTTTTCTATCCCTAATGCAGTGGCAGTTCAGTGTATTATCAATGCTTCTGCCAAGAGGTTTTCTATTTTTGAATCTATATGTAAACAAAATGAAGAGGCTAAAAGTAAAAGGCTGATTAGTTTGTCACAGTCAAGATGGACTGTTCGTCACCGTGCTATAAGGGTTATCTTAGAGCAGCTCCCAGAAGTTTTGGAAGCAATGGAAGTTGTGGCAAGTGACGCTTCCAATAGAAAGGTTGCAGCTGAAGCAGATGGACTAATAAAGCAGTAGTTTTGAATTCAT
Organism: Dolomedes plantarius; assembly: GCA_907164885.2. Lineage (NCBI taxonomy): Eukaryota > Metazoa > Arthropoda > Arachnida > Araneae > Dolomedidae > Dolomedes > Dolomedes plantarius. Next base: position 133,029,902 of record OU015493.1, on the reverse strand, counting down.
CTTCAGCCTTAAACTCATGTACAACGTTCTAAGCCTGACTGACATACTGTCGAAAGAGCTTCAAAGTGAAACGTTAGGCATTTCCAAACTGTTCAGTAAAGTTGAAGCTGTTATTGACAGTATAAAACTTCAACGAAATGATCAAGGTTTCATTCACTTATGGAACAAAACAGAAGAACTTTGCAAAGTTTTTTCCACCAAAGGCTTGTATGTTGACAGACTCTCCTTGCCTCGAAAACGGAAGACACCAAAAAGGCTTGAATATAATGATGCGGCTGAATCTTTTTATCATCACACCTCGGCAGAAGGGCAATGTAAAATAGAAAGTTATTTTGCGAGGCTTGACATTGTAGTAAGTAACCTCCAAGCTCGATTTTCTCAGAATGACTACGACAAAATCAATTCCATTATCCAGCTTTTGTTGGATTGGGATAGCTTAGATGGGAAAATCCAAACCTTTTATCAGTTGTCTTCAAGTCTTTCTACACAGCTGAAGTTTTTTCACTGCTTCTCGAAAAAAAAGTTATAATAACAGACAAGAAAAATCCAAACATAAATCTGCAAGAGTTGGCACAGTTTTGCACTAAAAACGGCCTGAAAAACAATGTACCTGAAGTGATACATCTCTTAGAAATTTGTCTTTCATGGCCTATCACAACTACGACCGCAGAGAGGTCATTCTCTACCCTGCGAAGGCTCAAAACTTACTTGAGAAGCACGATGAAAGAAGAACGCTTTAAGTGGACTTGCCATAATGGCAATAGAACATGAACTGACGCACCTGTACACGAGTGAAGAGAAACTGGACTTGCTTGTGGAAAACATTTTCAAGGCATTCTGAAAGAAGAGTTTTATTAAATTAAAGAGGGCTGTTATGACGAAGTACGAGGCAAGGTTTACCAATGTGTTAAACAGTTAAACAGACATTTAAAATACACTGTAAAAACTTGTAGAACTTGCCTGGAATCATTATTTTATATTTTATTTATTAACTTAAGATTTTTCAAAGTTTCAATATTTGTTGTTTAAGAAAAGAGTTTGTAGTAATAAAAGCACTGATTTTGACTAGAAAGTGATTTAACTTTACCATCCCTGTCCTGTGAGGGAACGAAAAATAAAATATTTTTTGTACACTGCTGGCCACTGTAAATGCAACACCCTGAAGGAAACATGCAAATAATATGAAATTTACAACATGCATTAGCGGAGGTGAGATATGCAAATGATTAGAATTTCAGCGCAGACGCACATCACGCGGGCCTGTGGCGCCACTTCAAAGCGTTATTTAAGGCTTGGAGATTTCGACGATTTCAAGTTCGGCAATTGTGTTTTTCTTGTGGTTTTTTCAAAAAAACGATCAATTATGCCTGCGAAAACAGCTATCATCTTTTGATCAAGTATCTGAGTTCGACAGAGGAGGGATAGTAGCCTACCGAGATTGTGGATTATCTTTCAGGGAAATCGGTAGTCGTGTTGGACGAAACCAAACAACTGTAATGCGGATATGGGATCGTTGGATGCAGGAGGGTACGACGGACCGGCGTGTTCGATCGCATCCACCTCAGCGCACCACTTCACGTGATGACAGGCAAATTGTGCGCATGGCAGTGACGGATCGCTCAGTCACATCACGAACCATAGCACAGCACATGCAGTCTGTAACGCATCATCCAGTGTCTGCGCGTACCATTCGACGCCGTTTACAGCAGAGTGGTCTGTCCGCAAGACGTCCATTGCTTTGTCTACCCTTGACGCAGAACCACAGACGTCTCCGCCGCCAATGGTGCGATGACAGAAAGATGTGGACGGCAGAATGGAATGAAATTGTCTTTACTGACGAGTCACGCTTCTGTCTGCAACACCACGATGGTCGCAATCGAGTCTGAAGACACCGTGAAGAGAGGATGCTGAACAGCTGCGTTATGCACCGCCACACTGCTCCTGCACCGGGTATTATGGTATGGGGCGGTATTGGATATCACTCTCGCACACCTCTAGTACGCATTGCCGGTACTTTAAACAGCCAGCGCTACATCTCCGAGGTGTTGGAGCCAGTTGTCCTTCCTTACCTTCAGGGCTTGCCCACAGCCATATTTCAACAGGATAATGCGCGACCACACGTGGCAAGCATTGTCCAACGGTTCTTCGTCAATCGCCAGATTGAATTGCTTCCCTGGCCGCCTCGCTCTCCGGATCTTTCGCCGATAGAAAACATGTGGTCCATGGATGCTCTACGATTGACACAGATTCCATCCCCAGCTGCCACAGCAGATCAACTTTGGCAACGTGTGGAAGCTGCTTGGTCTGCTGTACACCAAGAACTCATCCAAAGTCTCTTTGAATCAATGCCGAGGCGTGTGGCAGCGGTGATCTCCAACAATGGCGGCTACTCTGGTTACTGATTTTGGCAGGAACCACACTTCACAGAAGTCTAAAAATTTAATTATTTGACACTTGGTCAACATGTTATATACAAAATAAATTTTGTTGTGATATCTCTTGTCTTTCTTCGTGTTGCAATTTGGGTGGCCAGCAGTGTATTTTGAATTGAGAGCTAATTATAGCAGAGTTGTGATAGGTTTTTTGTTGAATAATTGAAAATCCAATACAGTAATCAAATAACATTTATATTAAAATGAGTTACGTTTAGGAGATGTTGCTTTCGTAACTTTGTTAAAATGATAAGTTTCACTTAACTTTTTAAGTTGTTTTATTTCACTTTGCTTTTTACCTGTTGAGTACTTTCCGCCGCTAACAACTTAGGAGAGCTTAGCGGCCAAAAGTACTCAACAGATAAAAGACAAAGTGAAATAAAACATCCTAAAAAAGATAAGTAAAACTTGGACTTTATTGGTTATCATGTTTCACAATATCCTCGCCAAATTCATTAATCATGTTGTAGAAGAGATTTTCGGTCTTTCGGTTTAAGCCCTAAAGTTAAAAACACGTTTTAGGGCTTTCAATTAAAAAAAAAATTATGAACTTTTATAGAAACTTTTTAATTTGATAAATATTGTTTATTGAAATGTTATTTCCTTATTGAATTAAATTACGATCATTTTTTTTTATCGTACTACTAGATGGTACCCGTCAAAACTTGACGGTTATTAAGTAAACATTCCAATAAAAAAAGGGTTCATAACCTTATTAAAATATTAGAAATTCATATGAAAGCCACGTGTGCTGGTAATTTAGAAATATTCAATAAAACACTTCAAAAAAATGTAAGAATATTTTGCGGTTATATTAGGTATTCGCTTTGAAAAGCACGCTACCGTACAGACACTTTTGAACATATCACTATCCATGCGCCGAGTTTGCAACTTTCCGAAAATACAAAATTTGATATTATTGTAATATCTGGTTAAAATAATCCCTATATATAAAACGCGTAGGTATGCGGCACAAAAATCTACGATATTTCTACACTTCGAATGGCAACGGCTGCAACTACCGGATGTAAACAGCGGCTGTCCGCAATTTAAAACCGCGTGTGTGTAGTGGCCGCATAAGTTACAACCGCTGATCTTTTGACAATACATGTTTAGACCTATCAAATCCAGTGTTTAACCATGGACAGTTGTATGTAGGTTTATCTAGAATCCATTCTTTTGATTCTGTCGCTTTAGTATCTCCTACTTTTGAAATACTCAAATCTGTATATCAAGAAGTTTTATGAATATCATAGTTGAAATCCACACTATATTTTAAGTACTTGCTGAATTTTTGCTCCATTTTATAAGTGAGGAAATTTTCCCAAGAATTTATTATTTAATATGATTAAGTGTAGATATCTGAATTGTGAACAGTAATACATACAGAGAGTGATGTAATCAACACTGTATTTAAAATTCCCCCCCCAACAATTTCTTATTTCTTGTAATGGTAAAGTGTAGATATCTTAATTTTGAAAAATTGCTGAATTTTTGCTCCATTTTATAAATGAAGAAATTTTTCCAGCAATTTATTATTTAATATGATTAAGTGTAGATATCTGAATTGTTAACAGTAATTCATACAGAGAGTGATGTAATCAACACTATATTTAAAATTTTCCCCCTGCAATTTCTTATTTGTTGTAATGATAAAGTATAGATATCTTAATTTTGAAAAATAGTACATACAAAGAGGGATGTAATTTTTAAAATCATTGATGTGGGCTTTCTCAGTCTTATCTTTAACTCTGTTCTAAGGTAATGGAAATTCACATTTTTTGATCACGATGTTTTAGAATCAGCTTAATAGAGAATACCCCTTAACAACATATATTTATGATGACAGGTAATTGTAACATTCCTTACATATGTCACTTTCAGTTGCGTTGTTTTGCAAAAGGAAATTTAAAACTAAAAGTGACCATGCTGGTCACGCAGTGGCTAGTATGGTTAAAATATAAATATATATATATAAAAAAAAAGATGAATGAATGACTAACTTCATGTTTACATTTTCATGTCCCGAATATATAAAATGAATACTTGTTATTAATTTAATTGAAACACTATGAAAACGTGAAAGGTATCAGAAAATTACAGACTTTTAAAAATTTAAGAAAATTTTGCCGTTATGTTAGGTATTTGCTCTGAAAAGCACACTACTATACAGTACATACCGTAGATAGTACATGTAAAAATGTGAATATTGGAAAATAATATACTGTTTTTCAACCTGATGTGTTGCAATTTAGAACATTGAAATTTACTTGAATGTTTGCTGTCTGATTTGTTAATTTTAAATTGTTTTCTAATTTGAAGGTGAAATTTTTTAATACTTTTTTTTATTAGATCTGAAAAATAAAGTAATATAATTCGAGAAAGTGGCACAAAACAAAATAATAAAATGTCCCCTTATAATCACCTGAAATATTGTTTTAAGGTGACTGCCTACATTTGGAGCCAATTTTTTTAAAAAATCATTTAAAGATTTTTTTGTTTTTTATGGTAAAATAGCACTTGAAAATTAAAAAATAAACAAAAACTTGCCAGTAAATACCATACTTTTTTATAAATTGGTCAATTTGAAGTAATTTTCAATGAAAATTAGCTAAAATGCGACACATCTGACAGTTATCTTAAATGACCCACAATCTAAGAGAAATTTTAAAATGCAAAAATGTTGCAATATGAAAATTTCCCCAATTCATCATTCCTCTCCTTATAAAAACAGCCCCAAACACAGTGGCGTATGCAGGGGAGGGGTTGATGGGGGTTAACCCCCCCCATTTTTTCTGATTACATATATTACTTAAATAGGTTCAAGCTCTGCACTGATTGCTGAAAACTACTTTTTCATAGTAACCCCCCCCCCCCCCCCCCCCACACTTTTGAAAATTTCGGCGTATGCTGCTGCCCAAACAAAAACTATTTAACTATTTATTATTATGCATCAATTATTGAGCGTCATTTCATTAACAATAGCATCTAAAACATTTCCCGAAAATTTTATCAAATTATATGTATTATTGTGTGAAATATCATGATAACGGTAAATATTTGTGCTAAAAACATAATTCTGAGAAAAACTCAGTTCAAGTTGTTTGCCACTTCAATTTTGTAGCAGACATTTTTTAAAATAGCTATAACTCTGCTTCTAATTGATGTAGAATGAAAATCAAAACGGTTTTGAAAAGAGAAAAGATTGAATTGCACGATTCCTGGAAAAAATAAAATTGACCAAAATAGTCAAAAAATGAAATTTTCAACGTAGGCAGTCACCTTAAAAGATACACTATCATCGCAATAGAATGCTTTACTAAAAATTATTACAGTGAGGTTTTTTTAAAAAAATATTGAAGTTTATAATTTAAAAACGTTCTTGGAAAAAAAAACCATGCTTGCAGCTGATTTTAAAATCCGACTTGTACAGTCTAACTAATGCAGCCAGATATTTAGAAACAATACTGCTAATTCAATCTATTTCAATGTAATATAAATATTTTATATAATCATGTATTATGCTATATATATGTATAAATAGGCTATGTATAAATATATTAAACAAAAATAAAATATATAAATAAAATCAGATTAAAATATCATGCAAATTATTCACGTGCAAATAATTTTTGCATGTGTATTTCAATTTAATGTACATATATTATATCTTATGCTATATATATGTATAAATAGGCTAAGTATAAATATATTAAGCAAAAATACAATATATAAAGAAAATCAGATTAAAATATCATGCAAATTATTCACGTGCAAAAAATTTTTGCACGTGTATTTCAATTTAATGTACATATATTATATATTATGCTATATATATGTATAAATAGGCTATGTATAAATATATTAAGCAAACATAAAATATATAAAGAAAATCAGATTAAAATATCATGCAAATGATTCACGTGCAAAAAATTTTTGCATGTGTATTTCAATTTAATGTACATATATTATATCTTATGCTATATATATGTATAAATAGGCTATGTATATATAAATATATTAAGCAAAAATAAAATATATAAAGAAAATCAGATTAAAATATCATGCAAATTATTCATGTGCAAAAAATGTTTGCACCTGTATTTCAATTTAATATACATATATTATATCTTATGCTATATATATGTATAAATAGGCTATGTATAAATATATTAAGCAAAAATAAAATATATAAATAAAATCAGATTAAAATATCATGCAAATTATTCACGTGCAAAAAATTTTTGCACGTGTATTTCAATTTAATGTACATATATTATATATTATGCTATATATATGTATAAATAGGCTATGTATAAATATATTAAGCAAAATAAAATATATAAAGAAAATCAGATTAAAATATCATTCAAATTATTCACATGCAAAAAATTTTTGCATGTGTATTTCAATTTAATGTACATATATTATATCTTATGCTATATATATGTATAAATAGGCTATGTATAAATATATTAAGCAAAAATAAAATATATAAAGAAAATCAGATTAAAATATCATGCAAATTATTCACGTGCAAAAAATTTTTGCATGTGTATTTCAATTTAATGTACATATATTATATCTTATGCTATATATATGTATAAATAGGCTATGTATAAATATATTAAGCAAAAATAAAATATATAAAGAAAATCAGATTAAAATATCATGCAAATTATTCACGTGCAAAAAATTTTTGCATGTGTATTTCAATTTAATGTACATATATTATATCTTATGCTATATATATGTATAAATAGGCTATGTATAAATATATTAAGCAAAAATAAAATATATAAAGAAAATCAGATTAAAATATCATGCAAATTATTCACGTGCAAAAAATTTTTGCATGTGTATTTCAATTTAATGTACATATATTATATCTTATGCTATATATATGTATAAATAGGCTATGTATAAATATATTAAGCAAAAATAAAATATATAAAGAAAATCAGATTAAAATATCATGCAAATTATTCACGTGCAAAAAATTTTTGCATGTGTATTTCAATTTAATGTACATATATTATATATTGTTAAATATATATATATATATGTATAAATATATAAATATATGTATAAATATATATTAAGCAAAAATAATATATATAAACTAAAGAAATTCTGATTAAAAATCATACAAAGTTATTGAATCGTTACTAAACACGTATTAGATGTGGAATATATAGAATTCCATGTGTTGTAAATGCAAAAAATCTGTATACTGAAGATTTGGCCTTTTGAACCGGCTAGCTTTTGTGACGTACAGTTTGGAACATATCACTGCGCATGCGTCAAGTTTGCAACTAAATTCGACATTATTGTAATATTAAATTGTAATACTGTATTGTAATATATATTATATATTATGTATTAAAAAATATATAGTATATATTAAAATATATATATATTATATATGGTTAAAATAATGAAAACCTGTTTTACTGTGAAAAAAATTCTGATTCAATTTTTCTTAAATTAACGAATCACGGTGAATGAATGACTCACTTGTGTTTACATTTTCAAGTTCTGAGAAACACTATGATAACGCGAAAGGTGGCGGAAAAGAGATAATTCTCTAATGAAGAGATAATTTTGAAATAAAATTGATCGAAATAAAGTTGATTTGTGTCGATATTACGCTGTTTTAATTACAATTATTTGGGTTTAGTTGGCAAATAATCTTTTTGAACTTTACTTTTAACTTGTTAAGCCTAACTCATAAAACAAAATGGATGCCAAATGGATGGATATGAGGTGGTCGCTCCGGACGCGTTACGGACAGAGTCGACTACAGAACACGGCAACTATTATAAGGATTACAATATTTATATATTATTTTACTATACAATCATTCCTCCGAATACGATTGACTGCTTGGTGAAAGGAAAATGTGTTATCGATATTTTGAAATATCGTTTATATTTTGAAATATCGTCTATATTTTGAAATATCGTCGATATTTTGAAATATCGTTATTTTTGTGCCGAAATATTATTGATATCGATATTAATAGCCGATATTATCATCGATACGCATATCGATATTTTGCTTTCGATATCCCATCCCTAATTCGTGCCCCCCCAAAATTTAGAAGCACTCTACGCCTATGTGGGTGAAATATTTTATTGGTCCTGTCAAAGTTGCATTTCCACCGTTAACTCCACATTCTATTCGGTAAGGATTGATATGGTGCCGTAGTGAGAGGAAGGCCATTCAGTTCTGGTGGAGGTACCGATTATTTTCCATCCGAACGCCAGACACCCAGTCATGATTCACTGAATCGAGTCCTATGACATCGAAAGAGGGATGAATAAGTGCTCCCCACAGAGAAATATTAGATGGGGAGAGCCGGTAGAAAAAAAGGGAGAGGGGTTGGGGGACATCTGCTCTATACGGTAAGTTGCTCTATCACGGTGAGAACAAACAGCCCATGACTTATATCCTCGTATAGCGTGAGCTAAAGGGGGAAAGTGAGGAGACAAACGCGACCCATCATGCGAGCTTATTCTCAAATTACACAAATGCATGTCGAGATCGGCAGCAACATGAAAATACGAGGCAAAGATATTATCGAGTCTCAGACAGCAGTGTGCATCCTTATTTTGTTATCTTACTGTTTTGTTATTATTTTCCTTGAACTCTCGATACGTTTTTGTATTTCCCACTTCGTATTCTCTTTCCTCTATTTTTTATTTTATTTTTTTATTTATTAATGATCGTTGATGTTCTATGCATGTATGAATCGAAATCTCTGTAATTGAAGGCTAGGCCCATGTATTAGAGTTCCTGAAGTGTAATAATGTAAACAATTCAACACAAACAAAAAAATTTTATAAAGCGGGCATAGACTGCCGAACAAATTAACTGAAAACCTACCCTAGCGTCGAAAACTTTTAACTTTTCAATAAAAGATTGCGCAGTTGCAGCAAATCCTCATATTGAAAACGGACAAATATAACTAAAACTAAATATTCCAACAGAGCTAGATAATTATAGAAAGAATGTAGACAAAAAACAAACAGAAATCAAGCACTCAGGGCTCTACGCACCATAAGGCAAGATTCTGTAGTAGTGCCGGAACTAAACCAATGGTGCGTATAGCCCTGAGTGCTTGATTTCTGTTTATTTTTTAAATCGATTTGGTTAGGCTCCCTGATGACGAAACCAGTCGGTTACCTCGATTTCTGGTTTAGTTCCGGCACTACTACAGAATTTTGACTTATGGTGCGTATAGCCCTGAGTGATTTCTGTTTATTTTTGTCTACATTCTTCCTATAATTATCTAGCTTTGTTGGAATATTTAATTTTAGTTATATTAGTTCCTGAAGTGTATCATGTAGCTTCCTGCAGTGTGCATCCCGTGTTTAAATTCGCCCCGCCGAGTATAAAAAAGCACAGGGTTTAGAACTGATGAGTTTTGTATACTGATATTGAAATTTCTCTTCAAATTATTTTTTAACGTAGGATTACGTTCTTCATAACGGTTCTCCGTGAAGAAAAAAAGTGTCCGTCCTGCGTCGCGAGTTATAATTTTGGTAGCGCACCAAACCCAGTAGCAGTAAACAGTTAAACAGAAAAGTACCAAAATGCGTGAAATTTTTTTTATAAAAATACCAAAAGGCATTAAAATTTTGACATACATATATGTATATAGATACATATATATACATATCACATACATACATATATGCATACAAAAGAGGTAAGCAACGATAAGTAATCCTTCGTTAATAGCCCGCGGTAGTTTCGTTAGAAGAGACTACATCCATACCTCGCTTTACGACCTGATACGTTCCGGAGAAGTTGGCCGTAAAGCGAAAAGCCGTATAACGAATCAATTATTTTGCTACAAACCCATACAAATTTAATTAGACCTGTTCCAATTTTTTATAAATAATGTAGTTTTTAGTTCATAAAGCATTTTATTCTTATTATTTCCTATAAAATGCTTCCATAAAAATAAAAGTACAAAACAATGTAATAATAAACAGAAATTCAAAAAATAAACAAATAAACAAAAAACAAAAGAAATCATATACACATATGTATACATATAATAAAAAAAAAACATAAAATAAAATGCTTAAAAATTGTTTTAATGTGATGACGAGCATTAACATGAAGAATCACTAAACTATAATATGCTGCTATCCTCACTTTCCGCTGTTGTGGCCGTATAACGAAACATTGTGGGCCGTAAATCGAAATAGTGCCATAATTAAAAAAGGCCGTTATAGCGAAATGCCGTATAAAGAGCGGCCGTATAGCGAAAGGTGTACCTGAGATTTTTTAGTCTGTTTCGAAACGGGCATTTTTTTGAAGCCAATGTTTATAGCATTTGGGAATCCAGAATGCTTATTTCACTAAATCTGCTTGCACCCCAAAAACTTAGAGAATTTTTTCAAGCTTTTCTCATATATGTCACTGCCAGTTCTACCCGAATTTATTTTCTGGCCTCACGCAGGTCTAAACCCAGGACTGGTCAGGTCAATTGTGGCGCCTATTCGAATTTTTGCAGACTCTAAGTAATGAATGTATCACTATACAGTGGAATCTCGATCTATCGTTTTCCAAGGGACCGATTGAAATGAACGATAAATGCGGGAAAACGATAGATGCGGAAACATAACAAAGCAATAGGGTCGTTGGGACTGGATAAAATGAACGACACATACGGAAAAACGATGGATCCGAAAACGATCGATCGAGATTCCACTGTATATAAATAATCCAACAGATTAACGGACATTTTTGGGGGGAAATATGTTGTTTGGTTAGTTGAGAGCGCTATGGTAATTTTTAACGTACGATTACGTACCTCAATTACGGTCCTTCGGGGAGAAAAAAATTGTACTGCGTCGCGAGTTATAATTTTGGAAGCACGCCAAACCCAGCAGCAGTAAACAGTTAAACAAAAAAGTACCAAAATGCGTGTGTGTGTTTTTTTTTAAGGTGAGCTAACGATAAGTAATCCTACGTTAATAACCCGCGATAGTTTCGTTACAGGAGACTACCTGAAATATTTTTTTTATTTTGCTACACGTGAACTAATTGGACAGGGACTTACGGCATAAAGCCGATTCCGAACGGCTACAAACATCCATGCCAACACGGAGACTCGAACCCACAAACTCTGGTGCCGAATGTCAGCTCCCCCTAGCCATCATCCTGCGGGAAATATGCATTGAATAAAAATAAAAATTTTATTAATTTCCAAAAAAGTAAAATTTTAAAAATTACCGAATTTGAAAAAAGCAGATAAAGTAAATAAATTTGAAAGCAATTTGTTATGTAATAAAAATATTTACTAAATCATTCTTAGAGCCTATATTGCAGCAGATTTCTTGGTTGCAGATTTCTTGGAGCAGATTTTTGTAGCAGATTTCTTGGTCACTGTTTTAGATACCATATTCATTGTTTTAGATACCATAAATGTTTCGTATTTTTACAATGTCTCATTTTCGCGGCTATTTCAGTTCGGCGCCTGAGGCGGTCATCTTGCCGCATCATTAGAGGTACGTAAATTTCGCATATAAAATACAGAAATTTCGTATTTATTCCCAATTTATATATATATATATATATATATATATATATATATATATATATATATATATATATATATATATATATATATATATATATATATATATATATATATATATATGTAGGAAGGAGTTAGTACTCCTTCCTTTAGAAGTGAATCATTAGACTTAATTATTTTGAACATTTAATTAAACTAGACGATGTTTACAAGACAGGACTAACACTTAGTATGAAATTAAGAAAAAACAAAGCATTAACATAGCTATTTGACTCAAAACGGCAAGCCTGCGGAGCGACACATCCGCTTCGTAATGTCACTAGTCTATCACTGTGTTTTTGCGCCAAGTCCTTCGCGCCGAAGTAGTAGGAGTGGAAGTTGTAGTAATAGTTCAGTTGTGTTGCCAAACTCATTCTCACACGGCCGTTCTGACTTTCCAGACGTCCGCGGCTGGGTTGTCAACAATAATTCTGAAAAGATTAAAAAAAAAAAAGCAGAAAAAGGAAAAATATTTCAAAAAATCAAGCAGTGTTCAACACAGTGGTATTGGTGTTCAGTTTCTGCACCACTGTTTCATTTTGTCCGCTGCAGTTGATGTTATGGTTGGACCATCGTGATGTCCTAACTTTCGAACTTCGTAACGATCGTTGGGGTTGATGTTCGTGATCTCATATGGTCCGAAGAACTTTGGTCGGAGCTTTAATCCGGTTCCAAATTGAGTTCGTTGTATTGCCACTTTGTCATCTATCTTGTATTTACGAGCTGGTTTACGCCGTTTCTTATATTGTCGTATGTTTTCTTTCTGTTTTCCAGATTTTCGCGAGGACAAAATGCAAGGAATAGAATTCGAAATAATTTCTTGAACTAATTTCTTAAGTTGAGGGAGGGGGATGAAAAATTCACGAGAAACAATTAATTCGGTTTTTTGTGAAGCAAAATGACCTTGTGAATGGGCGTTTAGCACTATTTCTTTCTGCATCATTTGTGGTACTACAAAAAGTTCGGCATCCTGATGAAGTTTATAAAGAATTCCGTTTTTAACAAAAAATTCATCAGAAGGTGTAGATTCAAGCATAGATTTAATTTGAGATATAAATTCATCCTGGTCTTGGGCATTTTTCACCTTTTGAGTGATATCATTTGAGGTAATTACAAGAATGGGGTTACGACTTAAAGCATCAACATGTTTCATCTGTCTACCGGGTCGATGACAAACTTCATAATCAAAGTCTTCTAACATCAATGCCCATCGAGCAATTTTAGCTGGTAGGTCTTTTTTGTGCATCGTTTTTTGGAAAGCATCACAATCGGTGATAATTTTAAATTTTGTTCCCAACAAGTAGTTTCGAAATTTTTTTAGCGCTTCAATAACGGCAAGAACTTCCAGTTCATAACTATGATATTTTTCTTGTTGAACTGTAGTTTTACGGCTAAAATAATGAATAGGATGAAACTGTCCATCATCGGATTGTTGCAAGAGCACAGCGCCAAAACCTAAGGAGCTGGCATCAGTGTGGAGTTCTAATGGGTATCCCTGTTGAAAAACATGAAGAACTGGGTTTTGTGAAAGAATGTTTTTCTGTTGTTGAAAAGCTGCTATTTGTTCAGGGGGTTTGGGAGCTTCAATAACTTGAAATTTTGGTTCAACCTTTTCACTTTTGACGGATTCATTCTCAAGGGCATCATCATCGGCATCAAATATTTTTGGTTCAAGAGTTGCTTTGATAGTTCCAATATCAAAAGCATTATCATCATCGTTATCATGAAGCAAATCTAAATCACTGGCATCAGCATCATCTAAATATTTTCCATCATCATTATCATGAAACAAATCTAAATCATTGGCATCATCATCATCATCATCACGTTCAAAATCAATTGGATTATCCATTTTCTCTACCCTAGAAATCTTATCTTGAGTAGATGTTAGAGGTTTTTCAGACATGCATATTTGGCCCTGATCTTGAATTTGTTTTTCTACAATTTTCTGTTCCGCAAAAGGGAGTCGTCGAGAACGTTGATTTACGGGGATTTCATCTTGTAATAAAATAGTCCTTTTAATTTCAGTGTCTTGAACTTTATGGGGTTTGTAGGAAGTAACGATATTTTGAACTTCCTCACGAATTTCAGAATTCAAAATGTGTGAAAGATCAAATGGGAAAGCTTCGTCATCAGGAATATTAGCAATATTAACGAAGATGTTATTATCAAGAGTAAAACGAATACCGTCTTCATCAAATGTAAATTGGGTTTGCTGTAAAAAGTCGATTCCGATAATCACATCAAAAGGAATCAAGTCATCCTCTAGAACATGTATTTTAGCAGGTAAAGTAATGGTTTGAATTTCGATGGAATCCTGAAAGAATCCGATGCTGTGAACTTGGTTTTTGCCAATTCCTGAAAAGGGAATGTTGGTGGGCTGCAATGGTGGCGAACCAATTCTTCGATAGGTTTTCTCATTGATGAGGGTTGCCTGTGACCCAGTGTCACAGAGTGCTGTCAATTGAATTCCTGCAAGTTGAATGTCAACATGCATGGGATTTTTCGATGAAGTTTCAGGAGAAAGTGCATTTACAGTTTTATCAGAAATAGGTTTTTGAGAATCAGGTTTTGGTTTAGAATTTCGATAACTTTTAGGGCAATTAGCATGAACATGACCAAAACTTTTACATCCGTAGCATTGTTTACCATGTGACTTATTCAAACATTGGTTGCTTTTGTGACCTCTCAAGCCACAGGAAAAACATACTGGCTGTGTATTTGGGCTACGTGTATTATCGACTTTCACATTGAGGTAGGAAGCATCAATTTTTTTCTGATTATTTTGTCTGAAATTTTGTGATCTGTTAAAGATTTGTTCATAAATTTTCAACTTTTCCTTAAATTCAGGGACGGATTTACAACCGTAAAGAATAACTTTATTGTTTGTTGAATCAGGAATTCCGTTTATGACATACTCAAACAGAGAGGAGTCATCGAGAGAACCTTTGTGTGCCAAATCTCTCATAGCTAAGAAATATTCTTGTAGGGTTTCAAACGGTTTCATACGTCGAGATTCCATTAATTTATGTAACTGAATACCGTTAATTTTGTCCGAAAATTCGTCTAATAAATGGTGCTTCAATTGTTCCCAATTTGTAATTCCACGAATAGACCTAATTAAAGTTTGAGCGGGACCAGTTAAACATTTTCTAACAAAAGTAATTTGGTGAATTGGATTGTTTATCTGATATAAACAAAAAAGTTCTTCAACGTCAGATATAAAATTCTCAACACTGTAATTATCACGAGACGAGAAAGGTTTTATTAAATCAACAACGTCTTTCAGACTAAACAACTGGAAAGAGAGATGCGCAGTTTCAACTGAAGGCAATGAATTTTGATGTGATTCACCAACGGAAATGTGTGTATTTTGCTTATTCGAAGATTCTTTTGCGTCAATGGTGGGGGAAAAGGGAGATCTATTTTCCTCTATAACGCTGTTAGTTTGGGATGAACGTGCATCCGGAAGTGAGTCATCATTCACTTCGCATTCCGAAAGATCAGAAAATTCTGCTTTTAATAACGATAAATCACTAAGACTCATAAGAATGGTATTGGCACATTTGTCTGGGTCAGTTGAAAATTCTAAATGAAGTAGATTACAAATAGAAATCAAGTCTTTAAGTGAAAACTCTTTAAGTACTTTCTGTTTCGTTGCTTCCAACACGAATGGCTGTTTAAAACCTGTAAATTTACGTAATCTGGTACGATTTTGTCTGTCGCCGTCTGTACCAAAAATTAAACGATGTAGAACCTTTATTTGATTCGTACTACCAATTTTTAATGATTTTGCAATATTGGGGTAATCGTTGAGAGTAGCCATAACTATATACTAGGTTCAAACAATTATAGTACACAAATATACAAATATTCAAAACCAAAATCACTAATTATAATACGTAGTTACTCAAATTCAAAAGTAGAAAATAATATTTCAAATCGAAATTTTTTCAAATACCAATTCAATAATAAAATATTGATTCTCAAAATATGCATCAAAATAAGTAATCTTTAAAACAGGTTTTGTTCAAGAAAACAAAATTATGAACTAAAATAAGCATCAAATATCAAATAATAAGTTCTTCAAAATAATTTCTCTGGTTGAAGAAAACAGATGACGTAAATTTAGATATGTATCAAGTTAGATATTACTTCAGCAAAATATTCATCAAATTAATCTTCAAAATAAATCACTGTTGAAGAAAATAGAGGATGTAAATGCAGCATCAAAATAATAGTTAAAGTTCTAATGTTAAAAGCATCAAAATTGGGAAATCGAAAGTATCAAAATTGTGAAATCGAAAGCATCAAAGCATTCTGCAAAATAAAAAATATTCTCGCAAGAAAACAGCAGAATTAAGTTCAACATCAAAGCGCATCAAATAAGCAAAGTTGTCATCAAATAAACATTCGCTTCGTCAAAATTATGCATCAAAATAATAATATAATAATCTTCAAAAGTATTCAATTCGAGATCTTTCAAAATATATATTATGTTGTGGTTTGTTCAAGGAAACAAGATTCTTCAAGTTAAATGTCGAAATTTTCATCAAATCATCAAATAATTTCATCGAAATAGAATTCTCTTCAAGAAAACAGAAGTGATAAATTCAACGTCAAAGACCATCAAAAATGAATTTAGCATCAATTAAATTCTTGCATCAAAAGAACGTTGAAATATCTTTCAGTTTTCTTAAATCATCAATAAGTTGAGAATTCCCTTAATCATCAAAATTTTCTTGAACAAGCGTCAACGTATGCATCAAATAATTTTAATATGATCCAAGTTACTTACAATTCTGGTTTTGGTTCTCATCATCCCATCAGAGTATCATCAGAGTCCGTGGCACATCACTTTCGTTTTCGCTGGCGGTATCCAAAACCGAAATGACAGACAACAGTAATCCAGGAATCATCAAAAGAAAATAGGTTTTCAGTCCAAGCTAGGGGTATTTTTCGAGTCCGAGGGTCGAGCACCCATGTAGGAAGGAGTTAGTACTCCTTCCTTTAGAAGTGAATCATTAGACTTAATTATTTTGAACATTTAATTAAACTAGACGATGTTTACAAGACAGGACTAACACTTAGTATGAAATTAAGAAAAAACAAAGCATTAACATAGCTATTTGACTCAAAACGGCAAGCCTGCGGAGCGACACATCCGCTTCGTAATGTCACGAGTCTATCACTGTGTTTTTGCGCCAAGTCCTTCGCGCCGAAGTAGTAGGAGTGGAAGTTGTAGTAATAGTTCAGTTGTGTTGCCAAACTCATTCTCACATATATATATATATATATACAGAGGAATCTCGATCTATCGTTTTTCATGGGACCGTCTGAACTGAACGAAAAATGCGGGAAAACGATACATCCAGGAACATAATAAAGTAATATAATCGTCGGGACTGGGTGAAATAAACGACACATACGGGAAAACGATGATTCAGAAAACGATCGATCGAGATTCCACTGTATATATATATATATATATATGAGATGACCCGAATGGTCATCTCCTGTTAACAAATACATTGTGGCCGAAACAATAAGGTTTCAATACAAGGAACAAATTAGTTTATTGCAGCCAAAACATCACCTTACAGCATGGCGTCCAGCTCTCATCTGGCGAGCGTAGAAGTAGCTGTAAACGGGTTGCCAGAAATTGGCGAGGTAGAGTATTTGTAAAGGACGGAAAGGTTAACATAGAGGGATAGAACTCGGATTACAGGCGATTAGAGGTGGTTAAAATTGATTACAGAATATCCCCCCCCCATCTAAAATGGGCTTGGGGTCGCGGCCGTCGACTCCAAGACATTCCAGATAGCGAGAACAGGAAAATTAGTAGTACGAATAAGAAGTAGTAGGTTGGTTTGAAGTTGGCCCAAAAATCACAATTTTTTTACATTTTAAAATACAATTGTAAAGACATAAACATGGAAATATGGCATAACATTATAAACAAATATCTGGATAAAATAAAATAGAATGGTACAAATAAATGGAAAACACTACTAATGACAGATGTAAAGATGCCACAAAATACAAATACAAGTGAATATTGTTCATGTCACAGTCCCTGACAATTTCACGTGTCAGAGTCTTTGGAATCTTGGGCGGGCACCGTTTTCATAGGTAATCAAACACAAAAGTTATTACTTCACAATTTATAGTTAAATATAGGATAGTTCCTTTTGAGATCTCCTAGTTGTATTTATCATTGATTTCTTGCTTTAACCTTTCTCCTAATTATGTAAACAAATATTATTAAACAGTTCTTTCGGCAATTAATAATGTAGGTTTATTAAATGCTGTCAATTTTAGCTTTCATTAACAATACCAATTTTCTGGTACCCGATGCTGCAAAAATTCGAAAAAAATACAATTTCCAACAATTGACATTGACATTCAACTGTTGTGAAACAAAAAAAAATCATGACAACAGAAACATAAATTTTTTGAGGTATGTGACTTATTCGTGGTGTAATTTAAATTTCTCAGGTGGATAGCAAAATCTTAATTTTGATGCATGTACAATTTCAGTGGGTTTTTTCGTGTGGTAATTTTCTTTATCAGTTTCATAATTAACTTCAGATAATTTATTAATAATCTGGTAAGGTCCTGAATAAGGTGAGGTTAACTTTCTAGTGTTTGGGTATTCAAATTCCTCATATATTACTAAATCTCCAGGTTGAAATTTAGATTCCTCAAATCTAGTATCATATCTCGTCTTATTTTTCTGGTGGTATTCAAGAGTTCTGGTTTTAGCTAAAGTTCTTGCTTCATTAAGTGGAGGATAAGTATTTGGGTCAATAGTAGAATCAAAAGGAAGTTTGCCAAATAATAAATAGGCAAGGGTGAACTTAATTACGGTGTGAGGGGAGTTGTTATATTCAGTAACAACTTGCTCTAGCACTTTTGTCCACGGAACTTTTTAGACGTAGCATTTACCTTATATTTTAGACGGGTTACTAGGGATTGATTCACCCTTTCCACTTTTCCATTTGTCTGGGGATGATGAGAAGAAGTCAAAAGTTGTTTAATATGGTTTTTAAGAAATTTTTTTTTAATCTGGATGAGGTAAAAGCTGCGTTTCTATCGCTTAACACTTTCTCTCGAATTTGCACATTAAAAATTTGACTTAGACAATTTGCATATGTTTCTGAAGTTATGCTCTTTGAGGGAAATGTCCATACATATCTGGTTGCATGATCAATCACTATATGTAAGTATTTTTTGGTTGAGTTGTAATAATTAAACCGTCCTGCTTTATCAATAGATAAACATTCAAAAGGTTTGTCAGTTGAGGGTACTTCTTGCAGGAATCCAAATCGTTTCTGTTTTTTCTTTTTATTTAACTGACAAGTATGACAATGTTTCACGACATTTCCTATATCTTCACTAATATGGGGTCAATAATATTGAGGGGTAGTTAAATTTATCATAATTTGAACTCCTGGTCATCCGAAATTTTCATGTGTATTAGTTAACAATTTTAATCTTAAGGATTTAGGTACCACAATTTTACAAAAGTTCTTTTTCTTAATTACCATCATATCATTAATTTCTTTATAATTTTTACCACACACATTGTCTATTTTCTGTTGTTGAATTATTTCATTCTTATCTAGTAAATGTACACACTGTTGGAGATGTTGAGAAACTGGATGTCTTGAAAGCATATCCGCCTCAATGTTTGTAGAACCCTTCTGATATCTAATTTCGTAGTCATATATGCTCAGTTTAAGGGACCAGCGGAATAACCTACCTTTTAAATTTTTAACATTTTTTAACCAAACAAGTGTCGCATGATCAGTATGTATGACAAATTTTTGTCCATGGAGATAATGATGATATTTGTCTAATGCATCTACAATTGCTAAGCATTCTAATTCTGTAATTGTGTAATTCCTCTCGTAATCTCTTCAAGTTAAAGAATGGTATGATATAGGGTGAAGAATATTATTTTCATCTGGTTTATTCAAAACAGCTCCAACAGCACTTTGGGAAGTATCAACATAAATATGACATGGTTTACTAGAATCACATAACTGTAATACTGATCTTGATATTAAGATTTCTTTCAACTCATCAAAAGCTTGTTGACATGTTTCATCACAATGCCACACAACATTCTTTTTGAATAGTCTATTAAGAGGAGCTCTAATTTTGGCATAGTTAGGAATGAATCGGTGATAAACATTTACACTACCGAGGACTCTTTGTAACTCTTTGGTATTACTAGGATTTTTTAGTTTTTTAATAGTTTCAATATTATGATTATCAGGAATTACTCTACCATCTTTTACTTCACAACCTAGAAATTTTATCTGATCTTTAGCAAACACACATTTGTTTTGGTTTAGTTTAATATTTTCTTTTTTAAACACTTCAAATAATATACTTAAATGTTCCAAATGTTCTTTCTGAGAAGAATAGGCAATTATGGCGTCAAAGTAGTTACATGCAAAATCAATTTTGTTTTTTGTTAAAATTCGCCTAATTGTTCTGTTAAAAATTGCTGGAACATTTTTTAGTCCAAAGGGGAGTCTTAGGTACTCGAATAAACCAAAGTTTGTGCTGAAAGCCAGCTTTTCAGTATCTGCGGGGTGAATGGGAATATAACAGAAACCAGATCCGAGGTCAAGGGTAGAAAAAATTTTGGCGTTACTCAATTTATCTAATAAAGTATCAATTCTGGTCAAAGGTTCTACACCTGTTTTAGTAAGAGAATTCAATTTTCGATAATCAATACACAATCTTGTTTTCTTACCCTCCTCTCGTTTAAGAACTAGGCACACAGGCGAACTATATGGGCTACAACTTTCTTTAATTATGCCTGCTTTCAACAACTGATCAATTTCTGATTTAATTTTCTCCTCTTCCTTAGGGGAATTTCTATAGGGTAGAGAAACAGGCAAGTTAGATGTTAAGTTAATTCTTTGGGGTTCAATATTGATACAACCAACATCATATTTACTTTTGGAAAATACAAATGAATTTTTAATTAAAACTTTTTCTAAATTATCTTCTTTTTGACTAAGATTCTGAGAAACAACATTGGCTACAGAGTCAACAGTTTTAGGTATGGTATCATTTAGTATAATATTCTCATTATCATTTTCATAGTTATTTTGTACAAAATACTCTGGTTGAGGACTGGACTTATTTTGGTTGTTGAATAGTCCTCCTTGGAATTGAATATGGAGTGACATATTTTCTTCTTGCATGTTACATTCATTATTAATTATTATAGAATTTTGCTTTACCTTTAGATTTTTGCAGTCGATATCAATTTCATAATTTTTACATTCATTTAAACCTTATATTACATAATCAAAGTTATTATCAATTACATATAACACAATATCTCTATTAATTTGGCCAATTTTCATCTTAACCTTACATATCTTGTTCATTACCATATGGCCTTGAGTTTGTACAACTTTGATACCTCTAATCCTAATTATTTTCAAATTTAATTGTTGAGCAGTTCTGGTAGATATTACTGACAGAGTTGCAGCACTGTCTATGACACAGTCTACATATTTATTGTTTGACAAATAGCCTGACACCTTCAATAGTCAGGAATTATGAGTATTTTCTGAGGGTGGTTGAATTGCAAGGGGTGAAGTCTTTTCATTATCAACTCTTTCCATTCTAAATGGACAAATTTGATACCAATGAAAAATTTGATACCATTTGGAATACCTTTCTCTGTACACATTCTACATGGAGTGGGAGGAAAGGTAGGTGAATTATCCTAATTATGATGACTAGAGAATCTAGGGTTATTGCTCTGAACTTTATAACAATTCTGTATATACACGCTAAATGCGTTACCCTTTACAAAACATGAAAAATTTTGCAATTTCCGCTGTTCATCTCTATTCCCTTCCATACATTTTTTTATCAAAATAATTTAACCAAGAGTTTATATCCATATTGCGGTCTGAATCAAAAGGCACAATATTTAGTTCTGTTTCACTACTTGCGATTCTTAAAGAATCGTCAAGCTGGGTATTTGGTTTGGCAGTCGCCATTTTGTTTTACAAATATAAGATATTAAAACGAAAATACTTAAATTATTTCAACATACAAATATAATAATTAACATAATTATGTCACTTCAGAAAACAAAAGAAATTCAATGATTGAGATATTATATGAATTAAAATATTATGGCGAAAAATCCGATGATAAAAATGTTATACATAGAAGTAGTAGAACAAATTCTTAAAGCTTGTTTTGATTTTCTGCACAGCGTTCGGCGTACATGCAGAAATCATGGCGAAAATGGAAATTCTTGAAAATTGGAAAAAAAAATTTCACAAATCTTGAAACCTGGAACACTTTCTTGAAGTATGAGGAAAATCTTCACTGAGTAATCACAGCAGAGTACTTTCTTCTTTCATTGATGACTTGTTCGAAACGAAACTAATGTTATGCCATTAAGAAAAAGAATAGATTTCGCTGTCTTGATCCAAACGAAACAAAACGTAACTTGATCCAAATCGACGAACTTGGTTCCCTATTGCAGTCGTCATCTTTTAACAGTGTAGATCCTTCCGGCTTATGAGATGACCCGAATGGTCATCTCCTGTTAACAAATACATCGTGGCCGAAACAATAAGATTTCAATACAACGAACAAATTAATTTATTGCAGCCAAAACATCACCTTACAGCAGGGGTGTCAAACTCGAGGCCCGCGACGAACATTTTTGCTGCCCGGCCAATATATTGGCACACAATAATATATAATAAAATAATCGACTCAGAATTATAAGATAGGAAGAATTCGCTAAATGTTTTTTTAATGATACTCTTTTTTTGCTATTATTAAACAAAATGCATATATTTATGTTGAATATACTGTAATTAGGTAAATAAACCTACTTTTCTATTAATATTGATTTTTTTTGCGGCCCAACTATAGTTCAATCTTGTTTGTTTGACCCAAAGTAGCCCGTGAGTTTGACACCCCTGCCTTACAGCATGGCGTCCAGCTCTCATCTGGCGAGCGTAGAAATAGCTGTAAACGGGTTGCCAGAAATTGGCGAGGTAGGTTATTATTGGTAAAGGACGGAAAGGTTACCATAGAGAGATAGAACTCGGATTACAGGCGATTAGAGGTGGTTAAAATTTATTACATGCATATTTATACACACACAAATATATATATAAATTAAAAAATTTCGCATTTATTATTTTTGAAATCACAATTTTACGTACTTGGTTAGGTAAGTATCAAAATTCTTAGTTAAAAGCTAACATTGTAATAGCCCCCACATTCTCTTCCTTAAGTCTTTAGCAATAAGTAATAAGCAAATGTCGAGAGTGAGATCTCTCAGTTAAAGACCGTGGATGGTCTTGCATAAGCAATCATGTTAATAAATTATTACTATTATTACCTAATTTTGCTTAAAATGCCGTTTATCACCGAGTTTTCGTCGAAGAGTATTACAAAAATAACTCATTTTTTAAACGAGCATTTATTCGCATCTATTTCGTAAATACGAAAATTACGTACCCCTAGGCATTACCTATGGTCTAACACACCGGCCCTGTCTATTCCTGTACATCGGAGCTGGTGACATTCATCCTTCCAGTAGCTGGAGAAAAAGTTCATGTTTATCCTCAAGAGAGCACTACTAAATTTTCTTTTCGACCCTTAAATCTTTGGTCAGCAGGTAAGAGACCCTATTTGATCGAATCCAGTTGTTCCAGTAACTTAGTAGATCAGCCACTTGCCGTCCCATAAAAGCTCTTTTTTATTATTTTAAGATGATTTTATGGCTGAGGAGCGTTTGACTCTAATTTGTTACTTTCTAAATTTGTCATCACGGTTTTCTTTCAACAATTTTTTACTTTAGCTCAGAAAAACAAAAAAAGCTGACAATTCTAAGTTGTGTAAATGTCTGTATAAAAGTCTTAACTTATTAACATATTTCGATACAATTTGAAAAAATCAAACAAAACTTCAGAAAATCATTAAAACTGTACTCCAAGGCATTGTTTACTCAACTGTTTGTAATTTCCCATCATTTCTATATAAAATTGTTTAAAGAATACTTTAACAATCTTGTCAAAAATCATCTCGGGTTTTTTCTTTTTAAATTAAAATAAAGTTCACATAATAAGAATACCAAACTACAACGTACGAACATTTAATTACAGGACAAAACAGAACACTCTACATGCCGATACAAAAGATACGAACTAACACAGATATGAACTCCGGAATCATGGTCACATGACATAGTAGGTGCTGAAAAGAAGAGTCTATTTGTGTGTGGGAAGGGAGAAGTAAACAATCCGTTACAATACTTATTTTACAAATATTTAATTAATGTTTACACTTCTTCTTCTTCAATGGTTCGACAGTTCTGGGTGGGCCCTGGCCTTCTCCAGAAATCTTCTCCAGCACTTCTACTTTAGACAACTGTTTTCCAGTTTTTGACCTTTGGAATGTTTAGGTCTTTTTCAACACAATCAATTCATCTTAGCGGTGATCTGCCCCGAGGTTCCCTATTTCCCCTATTATATATAGGCTTTGCCAGAAAAATTTTCTTACACCAGCGATCTTCATGCATTCTAGCCAGATGACCAGCCCAATTAAGTCTCTGTAATTTAATGCATTTTACTAACACCAGGTTGTTTATAAATCTTATAGACTTCTAGGTTAGATCCTCTTCTCCATAATCCATTAACTTGGACCCCACTGAGTATGCAACGCAAAATCTTTCTCTCAAAAATCCCCAAAGCTTCCTCATCACGTAAAGTCAGTGCTCAGGTCTCTGAAACATATGTCAGGACAGATCTTATAAGACTTTTGTAAAGAGGCAGTTTAGTATTTAATTTGAGAAAGCTGGATTTCAGATAGCTATTCAGGCCATAAAAACATATATTTGCAGCCGTGATTCTTTGATATATTTCTGGGGTTAACGCATTTTTATTGTTTATCTCTTCCCAGTTAAGTAAAACTGCTAATTTTTTCAAATTTATTATTAAATGTCTATACTTCTTTCATGATATATTTTAACGAGAAAGTACAGCTTTAGTAGAGATTTACAGTTCTACAAAGTTTTCTAACCCATGTAACCCGAGCTGAAGATGAAAAACACATAATTAAATCAAATTTTTTAAAAAAAAAAATAATTCTTTGTTGTACTTTCTAAGAACTTTGAGTCAGTCAGATTTCAATTTATTTTTTAAGAAATCAGAAACAGTCAGAACAGTCCCTTTGCAAACAATTTATATTTCTTGATGCATTTAACCCGTTATAACCACATGGTTAAACAGCAACATAACTTACACGTGTCTTTAATTCTAGCGTCTGATTTCAACTGTTTATAGTTTTAGCTTTGTTTGTCAACATGACCTTGTTTAACTTGTAAATAGAAATAATATTCCCTTCACAAAATTGATGAAAATTTATTCTTTATAGACATCCAACTTTTGTAGCAACAGGTTTGTTATATCAGTGAAATCGTCACACATATCACATTCAAAGATCAGACATATAAACCAGATATATCAAAATATTTTTTATGATTTGCTTTTACATCTTGGATAAAAAAATATTTTTACAATACAAAGATTAAGCAGTTATGCTGATAACGATGGGTTCGGTGAAAGCACAGGAGCTAGAAAAAAATAAAATTCCATATTGATCGTGACAGATAAAATGTCGGAGAGTTTCCGAAACAGTTGACCCATCAAAACTGCAGCTGCTAGGCAGATCGCTCACGTTGCGTGGCTGAAATGAAAAAAATAACGTTAAAAAAATGAATATTTAAGCTCAGCGCAGACAGTTTGAAGTTGTCGAAATGTAGTAGCGATATTAATGAATAAAACTTCATTTCTTTTCTCGAAGTACATTCTTTTACAGACAGAATAAGTTTTCTCATTTGAATATCATTAATGTTGAACTTACAATTCTTATATATTATTGTGCATCTAATATGACAGTGATAAACAAATACAGAGGGCCGATATTACGCAGTCATTAATTTTATAATGTGTGGATTTTAAAAAAAATATTTATTCCACGCAGTGGCACACTCAGGATTTTAATTTGAGTGGGGGCGATTTGAATGGATAAAAATATATATAATGCAAATTCAATATTCATATTGTATTCATATTGCAATTTCTATTTCTTTGGGGAGGGCAGGGCCCCTTGCCCCCCCCCCTCCCCAATGGGTGCGCCACTGATTCCATGTAATTTCATTAAAGGTACAGTCATACCTCGGTATTCATCGCATTTCGAGTAAAAAAATATGCTTTGGTACTCGACGTTTGCTCGTCACACATGCTGAAATGTTTTCTAAATGGGTTGCATTACAAAATTTTGTTCAAAAGTATCCTGCCAAAGCTCTAGCAAGCCGAAATGTGAACTTTTTTTATAGATCAAAGAATGTCTCACTTCAGAAACATTTTGAAACGTAAGCAGATGCAAGTTTCTCTTGATAGGTTTGTAGTGAAACTCTCTAAATCTGAGTCTACATCAGGGATAGGAGGTGTTAAGAGACAGAAAAGGAAAAAAATTCATGTGCAAGCACACTGATGTTTTATTGGAAGGAGACTCCCCTTCCAAGCAATAACCTTTCTCCTCCAATACTATCCCATTAGGCAATAAATTCTTTTCAGTTCAGTCTCTCTCTCTCTCACTATCTATCTATCTATCTATCTATCTATCTATCTATCTATATATATATATATATATATATATATATATATATATATATATGTAGCATGCCAACACAGTCCCATGTTAACGGAGACCAGAGTCGACATGTCACACCTCAGGAATCTGTAGTCGTGAGCAAGAATTTCGGAATCTTTTCATTTAAAAAATACTTTTATTATCCGTTTCTTAACATCGATGACGGCGGTTTACTAGGCAACAGTGCCACGCCAAAATCTGCTCTTCGAGGTATGCTGGAACTTATATAAACTTCATTCCATCACGTGGCTAAAGGGCGTGATTTAATAGCTGACTGGTTAAAAGTTTAGTGTTTATGTGCAAATCTGAATTTTTTAGACCCCACGCCGCGTCGCGTCTAATTTCGTCAAAAAGTCAGCCATCTTTGATGATATTGCCAAAGACTGTAACAATGGAATTTAACACGAATGCCCAAGGTAAAATTAAGTACTTAATAAGATTAAAAAGGGGTATGCAATTTTGAATAGTAGAGTGAGGAATTAATGGTTTTTAAAAGTTAAGAGTGTTGACTTTAGAAATTACTAGTTTTTTAATATTATATATATATATATATATATATATATATATATATATATATATACCAGTGTAATTATACCCTGAACGCTATGCAAATGAAGTTAATAAATAAAAATAAACACTCTCCAGTAAAGGAAACGACTAGATGCCAGCGAAGGATGAATAGTCACACCTTAAGTTATAATTAGAATGTGGTAAAGTGACTTGTGATGCTTTTATAAACACCGGGCACTTCAGCAGTGGACCATCGCATTCTATGGAAAAAAATAGAGATTCGTGGCCGAAGTGTTCAGGTTCGACCTCTGTACGCCGCAATTCAAACGAGCAGTCTAGCCAGCTGGAACGAACACTGACTTCGTCTAAATTCAGAAAAGAGAAACGAACGGAGTTGATTCAGTTTGCCATTTTCCCTCTGCGCTGTCACAAAACAGTTATTCAAACCTGAACCGGGGGAAAAAAAAAGTCAGTATCGGTAAATATAATTCGTATTTCGAGGAAAAATAAGCACTTCTAAGCACTCGTTAGACATAGAGAATTTTTAGGATATAAATTAAAAATTAAGCACTATTAGGGATCTTAGATATAAGCGAAAATTTTAAGCACTCGCAAAACTTTGGAAAAAAAAATAATAATATTTACCTGCGGTGAGCACATACTATATGAGGAAAAAGAAAGATATTTGAATTTGTGTATCTACGTGCGGTTCTTATATTTTATAAAGAGCCGCACGTAGATACACAAATTCAAATTTTTTTATTTAATGTAATTGCATATTTTCACAAATCCCCTATAAGAAACATATAAAAAATATAATTATGAAAAAGAAAATAATTATTTCCAAATTTTCAAAATGGCCAATTGCGGAACATCCTGAATATCTGTAGACTCGTCCAGAGCTAAACTAAATGCTGTACAAATTTGAAAGCACATATGAAATTATTTGCAGCATTTTTACTAATTGCACTAATACGACGCTCAGTTGTCCGGCGTGACATGGGAACCTGTGCGATCAATTTATGCAGACTTGTATTGCTTGATTGCAAAATTTTAACCACTTCTTCGAAATTTGTTTTTATGAATTCTTCGTCTCGATGTGGACGTTTGGAGCGAGCAATATTCCAAGCTAACAAGAGCCGCATTTGCCCACCGTTGATATATGACACTGACACACACACACACGTGTCCTCACCCGTAGTTTCTCTACTAGGCCGACCGCTTCCTTCTCGAGAGAGAGAGAGAGATACTTCTCTAGCTCTCTAAACGACTACATTTTGCTCAGAGCAGATTAAAGACTCCATGCAGCCAATATTATAAAAGAAACACCTTTTCACCGGTCACTGTTTTTCGGAACCATAACTGGCCGCCATAAAGAAGTAATATATATATATACAGGTAACCCTCCTATAACACGGTAGATAGAGTAAAGATTGGACTCAGAAGCGAAAGTGACTTCACGTCTTAGACTTATCGCGTTTGTGGAGCCTGTGTGTCTACAGCAGTGCTCCGCAACCGCTGTGCCGTGGCACACTAGTGTGCCTCGAGGTGATCTTGACAGTGCCGCGGTGATTTTATCGATTACGATAATAAAAAAAATAACCACCGCATTAAATAGAAATTTTTCTAAGTAAAATATTCCTCTAACTTTTTGTTAATATGTAATTTTTCTGGGTCGAAATTATACACAAAACAAAAACATGTTGTTAGCCATACATTGTATGTATGATCGAGCGTCATATTTCTGGATTTCAGTTAAGAAAGACTATTCACAAATTTCTGACAAGGGCATTGCAATTTTGCTCCCATTTTCTACGACATACTTATGCGAACAAAGTTTTTCGACACTGGTTCTAATTGAAAATGACAAACGATCATATTTAAAGGGCCTTGACCATGAACTGTAGTTCTTTCTATTATAGAGCCAAATATAAAACGTGCAAATATAAAACGCACATTTATCAAAACAATCTCAAATATCTCATTAATAAATTAGTTATTTTTAAATTAACTTTGATTTATTAGGCTTAAGTAAAGGCCAAAAAACAAATTTAAATATAAAAATTTAAAGAGAAAATTTTTTTACTTGTAAACAATAATTTTATATTTTTGTTCTTGTGTTGGTGTACAGTTCAAAATGATTTATATAAAACTTAAATTATTATAATTATCTTGATACATAGAGCTATTTTGTTGTGTTTTTTTATCTAATAAAAACATATACGTATTTATTGTAATTTTTATATTTGCAAGCTTTTTCTTGTGGTGTGTCGCGGAATTACCGAAAAAAGCGTTGTTGTGCCGTGGAAGATTAAAGGTTGCGGAGCTCTGGTCTACAGGACATTGCTGATCTAGTGGAATTTATGTTTATTCGACACATGCCAGATGTGATGAGGTTTGCGCGCGAAGAGTGTTAATAAAAAGGTCATTCTGGGAGATTTTGTCTTAGGGTGAGGTCGTGTCAGACCATTTGCTCTCCCGTTATGTTATTTTTATTGTGATTTCGTTTGTAACTCTGTGTCGTCTCTCTCTATTTATAATTAAACGTGTTTGATTCATTTAAGACTTCGTTTTTATTTAGCGAAACAAGTGTGTCTATATTTTAATGATAATTTAAACTCGGCCATGGTGAAATTTTACTGATAGGTTCCTAGAAAATGCCGTGTTGTGTGAAACCGTGTTATATGAGACCCAGACACAGTTCATAAATGGGGGGGGGGGGGGGGTTGCGTTCTGAAAACTGATTAAGAACAAACTTTTTTAAAATTCCATATAAGCAACTTAATTTTTATTAAAAATATAAATGTATGTATAACACAAAACGAAAAGAAACAAAAAAATATTATTTTCATTTAATGCGACCGTAATTTAATAAATTTCTTCGTCATAACTGCATAGTACAATCAAACGAGAACGTTTTTTCCATTGAACGATATCACCTTCACTTTCAGAACCTTTTTCTTCATTAAGATTTTTTGCACCTTCTATCCTCTTTAAAAAATCTGTCATTTTGGTTTAAATGCTTGTTCTTACAAGGTCATTGTAGATTCACGGTATGGAGATAGACAATTTTGCAACTCCCTTTTGAATTTTCGGTTTCTTTCAGCGGAAGGGTCTGCATTCAAGAAAAGTGATTCAAGATTTTCAGCTAAGCTTAGACCTTCTTGTAATTTTATAGAGTTATAAATGAATAAATTATAATTTGTTTATACATTTTCATGTAAAGCCACTATAGTTCATTATTTTAAGGTAATTTAGTTTTTTAAATGTCTCTCTATTCTAAAAAGAACTAACTGCCGCTGCCGCAAGCTTGTCACGCTATCTCCTCCGAAACCGCTGGGGGTATGGGGTCGAGACCGATACCAATCGATGCATAACAATGTGGGGAAGAAAGTAAGACATGTCTCATATTCGTCGGACTTTAAGTTTTTTTTTTTAATTTTATGTTTTGTGGGAAAATATTGACTTTTTCATGTTCAGATTACGATAACTCGCCAAAAAAGGATCGTATAATTTTTTTTTTTTTACTATCTAAGACTACAGACATTTCTCCTTCAAACAAGACCTCATTTGTTTAAAAATAATTTAAAACAGACTGATATTTTTATTAAAATTGAAAACCCTTTTTTTGGAAAAATTTATGTGTTTCGAGATATATAAATTCGATGCTCTCAGACTTATTATGTTACAAAGAAAATATTTATATCAACTGGAAGATGAAAGCTTTCTCATTCATATAAACTTTATTTCAAGTCTCTATCGTAAAATTTCGATTTTTAATTGAATTTTAAAGAACGGTACTTCAACAGAAATCGGAATGAAGAATCGCGTCATTCTTGGTTTTTCTCCTCTTGGATTTTATACAACGATTGAGTCATTCATTCACTTGATTCATTCATCGCCCTTAATGTAAGAACTTGAATTGATTAAATCTTTTTCACAGTAAAACAGTTTTTCACAATATTATTTTTTTAATTTCGTTTGTTTACGTTAAAAACGTAAACAAACAGACCTTTTGACCAAGTTTTTTTCGGATATATATTTTTTCCCCCATTAAATGTTACATATTTGGAAAGAACTTTATAAACTTTTAATTAAAAATTTTTAATCATAATTAAATCATTTCAAGATGTACTGATTTTTTTGGATATTTTGCCAGTTAAAAGTGAAAATTCGAATGGGAATCGATTCGCTTTGGGCGTACGATTTTTTGCGTACCATTTTCAAAACATTGTTTTGCTGTTCTTGTAAGTTACCTGACTTCAAGAAACGTTTGAAATTTATATTATATTTATAATACCTATCTTTACATTATTTAATTTATTTATTGATTTATATTTTACTAATTCATTTATTACAGCTTATCTTTTATATTATATTTCTTGCTAACTACAGCATATTTATATTATATTTATAATACCCAAGAAAGATTAAAACTCTCAAACATTGTTTTGCTGTTCTTGAAAGTTACCTGACTTCAAGAAACGTTTGAAATTTATATTATATTTATAATACTTATCTTTATATTATTTAATTTATTTATTGATTTATGTATTATTTATGTATTACTAATTAATTTACTACAGCTTACTTTTATATTATACTAGCTGAAAACCCGCGCTTCGCTACGGAGTACATTCAAATTAAATACAACGGTCAACGTATGCAATTTATGCCAAAAAATAAATATATATATTTATAATAAATGCGATGATCAATGTATACAATTGATGTAAAATATATATCTATCTATATATATATATTTATGAAAAAATCGTAAGGGATATGCATTTTTTTTGGATAATATCCAATCTTCTGCTGCATTAGAAAGAGAAAAAAATATTTTTTTTGTCTATTTAGTTGTTACGCACGTGACGATAAATTTATTGAAAGTACCAGAAAAAGAAATCACGTGATCAGCATTTAATAAATTAAATTCTAAAAATTAATCTTTAAAATATCACGAAAAATCAGGAAATGGAGGTAAAAATTCGAAAAACATTTCATTTTGAAGGATTTTTTATGATCTTTCTCGTGATATAAATTTTATAACCCTCAATGTATTATTTTAAATGCAAACGTAAAAAAAGTTTAAAAAACAGCTTAAAAATTTAATTTAAAAAAATCTAAGAAGAATTTTTGAAAAATCTTTCTTAATGCACCCCTAGACTATTAGAAGAATCGCCATACGAAATTTCAGCCCTTTAGGTCCAGCGGTTTGGTCTGTGCGTTGTATGTCAGTCAGTCAGTCAGTCAGTGAATGAATGAGTCAGTTACGGAACTGTTTTATCTATACTTATATATAAAGAGAGAGCGATTTTGTACGTGGAGGGTAATCTTCAGAACCACTGTACCTATTTGAAAAATTCTTTCACTGTTTGAAAGGTACAGTATTCCAGATGGACATAGGCTATTTATTATGTATATCTGATCAGTAGAAATAAAGTTAGGGGCTTAATCCTAACAATCTCCATTGTTACCGCTACTGTCCTCTACCGCTTTTTGTGCCGAAGTCTTCAACGATCCTTAGCGTGGTGCTATCTATACTTATATATAAAGAGAGAGCGATTTTGTACGTGGAGGGTAATCTTCAGAACCACTGTACCTATTTGAAAAATTCTTTCACTGTTTGAAAGGTACAGTATTCCAGATGGACATAGGCTATATATTATGTATATCTGATCAGTAGAAATAAAGTTAGGGGCTTAATCCTAACAATCTCCATTGTTTCCGCTACTGTCTTCTACCGCTTTTTGTTCCGAAGATTTCAAAGATCCTTATCGTGGTGCTTTCGCGGTGGGCTTCTGTTCTGACGGTTCGAACCTAGCCGTTCTCCGGCAAGCCTTTTTCTTTAAAAAATTTATTTTAATTATTAACTAACATAAAATTAATTTAAGGTATTATTTAGGTTATTATTAAGGTAAAAAAAGATTTACAATTTATTGGCTATCAACTGGAAATTTATTGGTATAATAATTTGTTCAACCCGGACAAAGTCGGGACGGGCCGCTAGTATATATATATAGATATAGATTAAACGTTTGTCACTTGGAGAAACGTTTAATTGACAAAACGTTTACAATATGGACGTTTACAATATAAACGTTTACAATTGACAAACGTTTATAGATACATATTGGTATCTCAAAATTAGAGTAAGAGATGAAATAAAAATACAAAAATAAAAAAAGGATTTTAAGTAAAGAATGTTTTTTTAATTATTTTAAGCACCTAAAATAATATTCAAATTAATATTACGTTACTTAATAATTGTGTGCACGTCCGCCATCTTGGATTTTTTTGCGTCAACTTGGCGATTTTACCGTGTTTTGAGGAGTGGAAAAATTCTCGCCAATGTGTTTTAAGCGGTGTTTTCAAAACGCTGGACTTTTTTTAGCTTTTTTAATAAAAACCACCTGTTTAAATTATGAAACTTAGAAAAGTTTTTGAAAAATCATTTAAACGTTGGACTTAGATTTATTTTTGGGTTTTTGTTAAAAACCACTTTTTTCTGAAAAAATCATTCTCAAATATTGGAAATTTTGGGTTTTTCTTTTAGCTTTTTTAATAAAAAACGACCTTTTTAAATTGTGAAACTTAGAAATATTTTTGAAAAATCATTTAATCGTTGGACTGAGATTTTTTTTGTCATTTTTAATTAAAAACTACCTTTTCAAATTATGATCCATATGAAAAATTTGGTCAAGTGAATTTTACTTACAGATAAATTTCAATGCCATCTATTCAGTTTGCCCTAACTCTTTGACTAATAGCAATGAATCACCAAAATATCATGCAAATATATTGTTAATTAGAAAAAAAATACAGCATTTTCGTACCACCTAAATAACTTGCAATTTAAAAATTATCTAAAATTCAGCTTTGAAAAATGTAAAATAATTATGAACCCATAAATTTATGGTGAGTAACCAGATCCTCTTTTTTTTTTTTTTTTTTGGTTAGGGCATTGTGGTAATGAAATTTTACTTCAGATTTGACCTTAACCAAATATTTGGTGCATACAATAAAATCGGGACAAGGATTATTTGACCATTTATCCTGCTGTGTTGGAAATAAGAAAATAAAAAACCTTTTCCTAAACCAATAACTTAACCTTAACTAACTTTTTAACTTAGGTTCCTGGGGAGAGAGAAGTTGAACTTCAGTTATTTAAATTTATTTGTAATCCACTACAGCTTGGAATTATAAAATATTTTAAAATATATTGTATTTAAAATGTATACTGTATTTTACATTTTACGAAAAAATAATGGCAGATAATTTTTACTTCAAATAAATGAAATGGTGTATCATTATAGTATACTAATTGACAATCGATAAACAAAATTAAAAGCAACTTAAATTTAATAAGTTAACGAAAAACTGATAATGGATTAAAAAATTTTCAACAAAAAGACTCTTAGTTTTAAAAATAATTTACTCTTTTGAGTATAGTCAATTTGACTCAGATTTCCAGGTCAAGGCCAAGATCTGACCTAAAATTATTATACTATAATTAAAAGATCACATCAGAAATAACTGTTTGATCTTAAAATTAGAGAATTTGACATTGGGTTATTTTTACCAGAACGCAATAATTATCGCCATGCGAAATGCGCCAAACCCTGGCGGAAAAATCCAAGATGGCGGCCGTGCACACAAATCTAGAGTATCCCCCCTAACTTTATTTCTACTGATCAGATATACATAATAT
This sequence comes from Dolomedes plantarius, assembly GCA_907164885.2. Lineage (NCBI taxonomy): Eukaryota > Metazoa > Arthropoda > Arachnida > Araneae > Dolomedidae > Dolomedes > Dolomedes plantarius. The sequence goes on along the minus strand of OU015493.1, from coordinate 132,994,924 downwards.
ATAGCCTATGTCCATCTGGAATAATGTACCTTTCAAACAGTGAAAGAATTTTTCAAATAGATGCAGTGGTTCCGGAGATTACCCTCCACGTACAAAATCTGCTCTCTCTTTATATATTAGTATAGATTTCTTGTTTACTACAGCATTAATTTTTATTCTAAATCTTAATCTTTTATATTAATATTTCTTGTTTTCAGTTTATATTATATTCCTTTTATAGTACATTATATTAAGTTTAGATTATATTCAGTTTTTCTTGCTTTCAGATTATATTATATTCTTTTATCCACTTTTACTAAAGCATTGATTTTTTAATTTTGCTACTGTATGACGTGTATTGAAAAAAATGCCTAAAAGAAAGCGCGGTATAACTGGTGATAAAGAAAGAAGACGAAGTGCTCAGGCACAGAGGGAACGAAGAGAAAAGCAAGGTAAAGATGAAATTTCAACAAGACATGGAGTGGAAACTGGAGGACCTCAGTTAAATAAACACTTTGAAACAGTAGGACTTGAAGAAGATAAATTGGAACGCAAACGTGCTGCTAACCGTTCAGAAAATATGTCAGAACAACGATTGCAGAAAAAACGCATGTCAGACAGGAGAGATAACATGTCAGGGATTCGATTTGAAAACAAGCGTGCAGCAGACAGGGTGCTAAACATGTCAGAGATTCGAGTTCAAAACAAGCGTGCAGCAGACAGAGTACTAAACATGTCAGAGATTCGAGTTCAAAACAAGCGTGCAGCAGACAGGCTACAAAACATGTCAGAGATTCGAGTTGAAAACAAGCGTGCAGCAAACAGGACAGAAAACATGTCAGAGATTCGACATAAAAAAAAGCGCAGAGGAGACAGGACAGAAAACATGCCTAAAGAAAGAATAAAAGTGAAACAAGCTGCAATGAGAAGTAAATTACATGTTGAAGAAGAGTCCTGTGATGAGCAAGAAGTATTGGCGGAAAAAGGTAGTGCTTGTATTTATTTTGATCCAAATATGGAAATGAATATTTTTAAATTTGGAGGCAAGAATTTCACTGTTTTTGAAGTGGTAGGTGATGGTAATTGTCTTTTTAGTGCTATTCTGTTTGTTTGTATAGGATCAGTAATGAACATGCCAAAATTAGAAAAGATGCTGTAAGTTTTGTGTTGTCACATTGGGTTGAATTTGAAGTATTCATGAGTGGGTATTTGAGGGAGGTTTCCCAACAGGTAATATCAGCAACCGATTATGAAAATACAATGAGTAAACATGGCACATACGGGGGTCCGATCGAAATTCTTGCAATTTCAAAAATGTATAACATAACTATTGAAGTTTATTTCAGAGACAATTGTCAGCAGGCTCCTCAAATAACCGGATCTGAAACATCTGAAAAGGTAATCAGTATTGTTTTTCGTGGAAACTTAGATAAAGGTTATTACGATGCATTGTTGCCCGTGTCTTCGCTTCTAGAATTGCAGAAAACAGGTGAGAATCGTGATCATGAAACACTTAAGAAGAAATCCAATATTAGAAAGAAAACAAAGCAGAGATTGGAATTGTCTAGTGACATATCAAGTGGTGGGTATCTAAACGTTGAGAAGTATAAATTGGGAGATTTAAATGTAGAGTGTGCTGATTGCGGAGCTGTTCGCTTCCGGGAGCAGAAGGGAAGAACTGTTCATACTTGTTGCCATAATGGACAGATAATAATTCCTCCCCTAAATAATTATCCACCTGATCTTCAGTATTTGTTGACATCTGATAGTGAAGACGGCAAACACTTCAGACAGCATATTCGAGGCTACAATTCATCCTTTGCATTTGCTACTTTTGGTGCCCATATTGAAGATATCAAGGGAAGAGGTCCTCCACTGATAAAAATCCAAGGACAAGTTTATCATCATGCAACCACTTCTCTTGCCAATGTGAGCGGTAAAAATCCAAGGAATGGTCAGATCTACATGTATGATGACTTGGAGGAAGCAGCAAAGATGCGAATAAATTTGGAGAACCATGAACTGAATCTTCGCCTGGAACAGTTGTTACGTAACATTAATCCTTATGCACAGAAATACAAAATGCTGCATGAGATGACGATTTCTGGAGAAAAATTTGTTCTGAACTTTGTTAAATATGAATTTGATGACAAGCGAACCTACAACAAGCCCACGTCCTCAGAAGTGGCTATCATTATCGTTTCTAAAGACGGTTGTGTTCCAAGTGTAGAGCTCAAAGTGTATCCCAGGCAGGAGGATGGCCGTGAAACGACAATATTATCTCAGACCTCGCAGCATTCTGACCCAATAACATTTCCACTTTTGTTTCCGCATGGTGACCTCGGATGGACATACAACATGGTGACCAAAAAAGGTAAGAAGATAACACCTTTGCAGTATTACGGTCATCGCCTGGCCTTGCGCCCCAGTAAACCTTTTAATCCTCTCTTGAATGCAGGCAGACTGACGCAGCAGTATGTTATAAATTGTTACATCATGGTTGAACGTCAACGGTTGGACTTCATTCGACATAATCAACAAGCGTTGCGTACAGAATGTTTCCAAGGGATAGTTGACCACGTTGAGAATAACAGTTTGAATGAAGCAAATCGTGTCCGTCTTGGCACAGCTGTAATTCTTCCTGCTACATACATTGGTTCTCCAAGGTGTTTGCAACAGTTGTATCAGGATTCAATGGTAATTTGTCGCAAAGTAGGAAGGCCAGACTTTTTCATCACTATGACGTGTAATCCAAGATGGCCAGAAATAACCAAGACCTTGAAAGAGTATTTTGTGACCTTGAAAGAGTAAAGGCACCACTGCTAATGACATTCCCATGATAGTCACAGATGTGTTCCAGGCCAAAGTAAATGAACTTATCAAAGATTTGGTGGAGAGGCAGGTATTAGGGCCAATTGTTGCATATGTCTACACCATTGAGTTCCAGAAACGTGGCCTTCCCCATGCACATATCTTAGCAGCGCTTAGAACGGACCGTAAACTCCTGGAACCAGAACAAGTGGATCGATTCATCACTGCAGAATTATCAGGTGAAGATTCATCTTTACGCTACTATCAACTGAGACACATGATGCATGGACCTCATGTAGATGGGCTATTGTGTTGGGATAAGGAAAAGCAGGAATGTTCCAAGAAATTTCCCAAAGAATTTTGCAATGAAACAGACATGACCAGAGATGGATTTCCTAAGTATAGAAGGAGGGACAACGTGGACAAGCTTTATTCCTATCATGCCAAATTCGGAAGTAAAATCCACTATGTTGATAATAGTATGGTGGTGCCTCATAATCCTTATCTCCTGAAGAAATTTGATTGTCACATTAATGTTGAGTACTGTTCCTCAGTAATGGCTCTGAAGTATATTCACAAGTATATACACAAAGGACATGATCGTGCGAGGATGGAAATGAAGCATCATGAAACAGATGAGGTGGAGAAGTACATTGATAGCCGCTATGTTGGCCCAATGGAAACAGCATGGAGGCTGAACACAATCCCCTTACACAACAGGAGCCACACTGTTGTAAGGCTTCCCGTTCATTTGGATGGTCAGCAGTATGTGACATTCAAAGAAGGACACGAAGAAAAGGCTTTGGATAAAGACTGTAAGACCATGTTGCTTGGATGGTTCGACCTAAACAAGCATGATTTAGCAGTCAGGACCATCAAATATGGGAACCTGCATTGTTAATGTTTCTCCGAAAGATTCTGAAAGATTTTTCTTAAAACTCATTCTCAACAGGATTTCGGGTGCTACTTGCTATCAGGATCTCAGAACACATGAAGGAGTCATCTACAGAACATACAGAGAAGCAGCAATTGCAATGGGAATAACGGAGAGCAGTGAAGAAGCAAATGCCGTGCTGGAGGAAGCCGCAACCACATTGATGCCCACCCAATTTAGACGATTCTTTGTCTACTACCTTATTGGGGAAGAACCATCTGATGCTATGCAATTGTGGGAAAAGTTTAAAGAACATATGGCTGAACGTGATACTACCACCTATGATGCCCTTTGCGAGATTGAAGCACAGCTAAATATGGAAAATAGGACATGCAAAGATTTTGGACTTCCAGAGCCAACTTTATTGAACCTTAAAGTGCATAAAGTAGATGTCCAACAGCATTTAGAAGCATGCAACAATATTGTAGAAAAGCTAAATGTTGACCAGCTCGCAGTGTATGAAAGAGTAATCGATTGCATTTCTGGTACTTCAAAACATCCTGTTCAGTGTTTTTTTATTGATGGGCCGGCTGGCAGTGGAAAAACATTTCTGTACAATGGAATCTATCACAGACTACTTGCGATGAAGAAAAAAACTGCATGTGTTGCTTGGACTGGAATTGCTTCAATACTCTTGCCATGTGGAACAACATCTCATCGTTTTTTCAACCTACCTATTGAACTGAATGAGGAAGGAATTTGCTTTTTGAAGACTCGGGACAAGCTCCGTCTACAAGAGGTTGATGTTGTGATATGGGATGAAGCAAGCATGATACCCAGAAAAGCTCTTGAGATTATTGATCGTACACTTCGTGACACCATGAACAACAATATAGCTTTTGGTGGAAAGACATTCATTCTTGGAGGAGACTTCCGACAAGTGCTGCCAGTTGTGAAGAAAGCAAGTAGAAATCAAATTGTCAATGAGTGTGTTAAATCATCTTACTTGTGGCCAGTATTCGAGATTCATCATTTAAAAATCAACATGCGAGCCGACAGAGGAGCAGCAGACTTCTCAGACTGGCTTTTGCAATTTGGCAATGGAGACTTTGAGGAACTGGTGGTTGAAAATTCTGCTTTTCACTGTGAAGACATGACTGATTGGTTTTTCGAAGATGTTTCTGATGCTTCAACTGATCTGCTCACCAGAATAATTTTATCACCACACAACGATGAAGTCAATCGAATAAATGAAAAAATATTGTCTAGAATTCCTGGAGAAGAAATGGTAAGCTACAGCATTGACAAGGCAACACTTTATGGAATTGACAAGAGTGATGCAAGAGAAGTGGAAGCAACTCTTAGGTACGCTGACGAGTATCTGAATGCTCTCACGCCATCTGGAATGCCACCTCACAAGCTTAAGTTAAAAGTTGGCTGCATCGTTATGCTTATTAGGAATTTGTCAATAACTGATGGACTCTGCAATGGTACACGTCTCTTGGTAAAGCGGATTGGGTTTCGGGTTTTGACTGTGAAGATTATAACTGGGGATCGAAAAGGCTCCGTGGTAGATATACCGAGAATTCAACTGAACACATCAACTGGTCATAGCCATTTACCCTTCGTGTTATATCGTAGGCAGTTCCCTGTTCGTCTTGCGTATGCGCTAACGATTAACAAGTCACAAGGTCAGACTTTTGAACGCGTAGGTATTTACATAGAGCGTCCGATATTTTCCCATGGCCAATGAGGAATTTGCACATGTGGGGAAAATGCTCATTTCTAATTTTTATTAACAGATTGGTTATTAAATTGTTCGAAAACATCAATTAAAACGTACATATAGATCTAAATAATAAAAATTTAAAATTTAAAATAAGCGAAAAGTGTTGAAAAATCATGTGACCTCAAAACACTACGTGATTGGTTCTGACGTCACTATGCCCCATGCTTTAATGTTTACATTTTTCTAGCGCGAGATTCTACGTTTCCTCCTCTTAAACTAACATTTTAAAATCATATTTTTTTTCTAATTTGGTTTAATTTTTCTAATTTTAGTTTGTGGCTATTGTTTATTCCCCCTTTTTTTAATTATATTCTATCGTCGTCCTTATTATTAGTTTTATTTCTGTTTTGTTTACAATGGCGTTATTACCCGGTTTTGCAAAAGGACAATCTGACAACCTGCCTAAAATGGATTCATTTGCAGTGTTTTCCTTTTTGGGAAATAATCCAAGTTTTATGGGAGCAGAAATACGAGGATTTAAAGCTCAGAGGTATGTATATATTTGTTTGCATTTATTATTCTAGTTATGTAATGTAGATTGTATAACGCTGACGTGCGTTGTACTTTACACAAACTTTAGAGTTAGACATTGTTTATGCATACTATTAAATTAATCTCGTACTCTAAAAGTTTAATATACAGCTTCTATTATTATTCATTCATAGTACATGTTTAATTTTGTAGAATTAATTAGCACTGCAACATTACAAGTAGTGTCTGTTATAGGATATTTAGTAATTTTAATTGTCTATTAAAAAGTTGACAGAAATTAAAAACACTACCAAATTTACGAATGTGTTCAGTGTTCTGCATTCATATCATAGAAATATGTGTATTTTAAATGGTAAAGGAATTATAATAAATCTGAACTATGCATGATAATTAAACTTTTGACTAATCACATATTAAGTGGTGCAAAGAAACAAATGTTTACTACTCATACTAATTTTAAACAATCCTCTAACTCCATAATTTTGGGTTTTAGAAACACATTTTTAAATTAATGCTTTAGTACTTAGAAAGTTACTTTTACTTAGATCTGGACGAGAAGGCTATGGAGATAATGTTGTAGGATATGTTCAGGTAAAAAGGGATGGAGACATCTGTACAGTCAATGCAAGGGTGACACCAGAACATAATGTCACAAAAAAGACTTACAGTGTGGAACTCAAGTTGAATGAAAAGGAAGAAAATGTCCTTTCCGTCCAATGCAATGATTGTGCAGCATCTTTGGGTGAGTTCCTTTATGTATTATATTTAATTTTATCTAAAAGTTTTAATGATAGTGTGTTTGGGGTAGATACAATAGACCATCCATGGTTAGCTTTCCCCGCTTTAAGTCATTTATAAATAATTAGTAATACTTCAGCAGTTAGAAAAAATCTTTTTAATACAATACTTTATACATTTTATGTACAAAACTAGCACCCAAAACTAGTGTAAAAATATTAATTAAAAATAAACTTACACAATAATTAATATATTTTATGCTTTTGTCACATTTTGCACACAAATTGTATTTATTTTAAAATTTCATTACCTACCCCCAACCCAGCATCTGGTGAATTCCATTGTAACGGACGTTACATTCACACACAAAATAAATTATAAAAAGATTATGAGATGCATATTAATGCTTCAAAATAGGAGTACGTTATTTTTTCCTGATAAAACCAATACTAAAGATAAACTTGACAGGTTTCAAAATTTATTTCTGGTGTATTTAAGCTGCAAAAAAAAAAAACTTTAATGTAACGGATGTTACATAAAATGGAACATCATTTGTACTATAGCGTCATAAGATAAAAAAATCTGTGAATCTAGTATGTAAATTTGCTCAAAAATTTAAAAAATAACATCACAAGACATGCCTGTAATTTATCAGAACCTTGACATAAAAATTCAGTCATTTTTTTCTGTAATAAAAAATTTAAAAACTATTTGTAACAGACTTACATATAATACATGATGTTGCAACTGTACCCTTAACTAGGCTATTTATATTCAAAACAGTCACAATCATGCATTTATTTTACTTTTATAGTTTTTACATAAATATTAAATTTACTCCAATTAAATTCAGTGGCATAATTTACGTAAGTAATAAGGTATAAAAATGATAATTTTACTTGCTAAAAAAAATTACAAATAGATATTTTCCCATTACTTCCCCTACAAAACAAACTTAATGTAAGGAAAAAGCAATAATATGTTCTAGTTCTAGAGGCCATAAGCTTTCCAATGATATATAACACTTAAGAATTTGTTTAAAATGATTTTCTTTCGTAATGGTTTCGTGTTAGGTGGAATTCACCATCTGGAGAATATAAATTTGGCAAATCATCTGTATCACATTAAAACCCACAATTATAGCTAAATTAAAAAATTATTGAATGAAGATCCACTTACTGAGCATTTACAACTGTTTCAGCATCAAAGCTATTATCAAGTAACTGTATCTAATATACTTTAAGAGTTGTATATTGCATATCTCTGCTGTGAACAAACATTTTATAGACTGCTATCCAGAATGCTAGTTTTTCTGAAGTTATTCAGGTATATTCAAAATAATTTAATCTGATAGAGATAATATGGTAATTTAACGATTTTCAATTATGGATGAAAGTTTATTCATTTAATGAACACAGAAAAAAATTAAAATCAGAAATAACAGCATTTTATTTGAAACATTTTTCATAAAATCAAAATTTTAATGCAAATAAACATTTTACAATGATTATTCAAGTGAATAAAATATGATATTCTCGGAATATAGTTTTCATTTTTGCATTAAATGCTAGTTTAAATTTAACCGACAATAGTTTGATTTTTGTTAACTAAATTGTATATTAATATTTCTGAGGGTTTCTATAAATATATTTTTTACAGGTGGATGTAAACATGCTGTAGCTTTGCTTATGTGGCTTCATAGACGGAGTGAAGAACCAGCAGTGACGTCAGTTTCGAGTTACTGGAAGAAGTCAAAACTTTCTTGTGTAGGCAATTCAATAAAATTCATTAAAGGGAAAGATTTAGTAAAAAATAATTTGGAGCCTTTACCACAAGATGGCTCATTTCGAACAAAAGTTGTTAAAAAAGCAGACTTTTAGAGAGACAGGACACTGTTCTCACTAAATATTATAAAATGAAAGACCGGTTCATTACCGGTATTTACCGTCGTGCTTGTGCAGCAAGGTACTATACAATATTTAAAATGTGCTTTAACACACTTTGACATCTTAAAAATAAAGAAAAAACACTAGATATCAAACTTAAACTACGCAACACAATCCAAACACTGAAGTAAACAAATTCGCTATGGAGCATTGTGACGTCACATGTATCCGCGTAGGAAAAGTAGCGTTTTTGAGATGAAGTAAATAGTGCGCGTTTAAAAACAAATTATGTTAACTTTTAGAGTTCTAAAACTAAAAAAAAAAGATGCTTTCGATAATATTTTTCTATTTTCTATATCATAAATGCAAAATAAAAAAACGTGCAAATTCCTCATTGTATGTTGCTTTGTCAAGATGTATATCGAGGGAAAATATTAAAGTTTTTATCAGGAATGAGAAAAAAGTTGGGAATATTGTTTACAAGGAAATATTGTAGGAATTTAAATTTTTTTTATTTTTTTTAAATATGTAATGTCGAATTGATACTATGTGATTGTAAGTGATATATGTAGTGCCATTGCAGTCATTTTCTTTGCCAGTTTCTTGTTGATAGAGTGGTCAAATTGGTCTGTGCCCATAAGCGACTGTCGTGACTCTGCTAGAATGTGCGTAGAGCCAACTACCAGTGCCATTGCAGTCTCTTTTCCGGTTTCTTCTAGATAGGGTAGTCAAATTGGTCTGTGCCCATAAGCGACTGTCGTGACTCTGTTAGAATGTGCGTACAGCCAACTACCAGTGCAATTGCAGTCTTTTTCCAGTTTCTTGTAGATAGAGTGGTCAAATTGGTCTGTGCCCATAAGCGACTGTCGTGACTCTGTTAGAATGTGCGTAGAGCCAACTACCAGTGCCATTGCAGTCTCTTTTCCAGTTTCTTGTAGATAGGGTAGTCAAATTGGTCTGTGCCCATAAGTGACTGTCGTGACTCTGCTAGAATGTGCGTGGAGCCAACTACCAGTGCCTTTGCAGTCTCTTTGCCAGTTTCTTGTAGATAGAGTGGTCAAATTGGTCTGTGCCCATAAGCGACTGTCGTGACTCTGTTAGAATGTGCGTAGAGCCAACTACCAGTGCCATTGCAGTCTCTTTTCCAGTTTCTTGTAGATAGAGTGGTCAAATTGGTCTGTGCCCATAAGCGACTGTCGTGACTCTGTTAGAATGTGCGTAGAGCCAACTACCAGTGCCATTGCAGTCTCTTTTCCAGTTTCTTGTAGATAGAGTGGTCAAATTGGTCTGTTCCCATAAGCGACTGTCGTGACTCTGTTAGAATGTGCGTAGAGCCACCTACCATTGCCATTGCAGTCACTTTCTTTCCCAGTTTCTTGTAGACAGAGTGGTAGACCTCAAGTGGGTCAGTTAGGGTTTTCATGTCCATGATTCACAGTTACAGTTTTGGGAACGGGCTGGTACCTGGGTAAACAAATAAACCCCTAAACATTTGTAACTGATGTTGAGACACCAGGTATCAGGCAATTGTTTGCCGGCAAAAGCCCAGTTTGTGAATGGTTATTTACCTATTTAAAAAAAATAACAGATATCCACTAAAAAAACTTTTATTAAAAAGTAAAAACTCAAAGCTCCAAAACAAAATTTATGACTAAAAAATGGTGTGCTATTAAATATCCAAGCTTATTAAGTTCTGGTACTTAATTTCCTAATCACGAATTTTTCACATCTAAGTGAAGGGCTTAAGCATGACATTTGTATTATAATGGCTATAAAATTTCTTCTAAATCACGTAGAGAAAAAGGAAACAGTTTTGGAAAGAGGAAGGTCAAAAGTATAAGAAACACAAATTTAAAAAAAAAAAAAACTCGACCAATTGTCGAAAATCGATGTTTTTAACGTAGTCAGTCACGTTAATATCCCATTGCAATAACAAATATTTTTTTGCGAGTAAGCCTTATTAGGGGCCTTTTACGAGTAAAATATTCCCTATTAAGCCTTTTTACGAGTAAGCCTTATTAGGGGCGGAAAGCCCCTAGTGTTAAACAAAAATCATGTTATCTAGTGTCATAGAGGTACAGTGTTGTACAAAGGTTTTCGCAATTTTTTTATCGTGTTAGAGCGAAACCGTGTTACAGGTTACCAGGGCCGGGGACAGGGGGCAAATACCCAGGGGGCCGGGCCCCAAAAAATTAATCAAAAATAAAAATGTAAAGTTTAAATGAATTAAAATGCCAAGAAGAATACAAACTTTTGTTGTTTAAAAAAGAGAAAAAACAAATCAAGGTAGATCGTGTGTCAGTCAGTGTGCAGTAAAGAAGTATGACGTGAGTGTTGTTGTAGTGGTCATCGAGGGTTGTGGCGCAGGTGATGGGGACGATAGAGCGAGGGCGCTGTGACTCCCCTCCCCTCCCTTTGCCGCGAACATAGGGAGGGGAAGCCGCAAAAGAGGGCAACTGCGGCAAAATGAGATTGAAAAATTTATCCTTTTTATAATTTTATAGTGCCATAAAAATATAAATAAAAACATAAAATTTAGATATCATCAGATCACATTCTTTTTATACTGGTGTGGTTTTATTAAACTATTAATTACCTACAGAAAGTAAACTCAAATCCTTACTTTACGTAAAAGTAAGAAGCGTACGAGGTTTGTTCAAAAAGTATCGAACCTTTGGTTGGCAAACATACATTTATTGATTTGGAAATCCGAAACACTTATCCCCTTCAAAGTAGCCTCCTTGGTAATGCACACACTTCTCCCAGCGCTCCCGCCATTGTTGGAAACACTTCTGGAACGCAGTTTTTGGAATGGTGAGCAATCATGCCGTCGCATTCCGCATGATGTCTTCTCTTGTCTCAAATCGAGTCCCTTTTAGCGGCATTTTCAGCGTGGGAAATCTCCAAAAGTTACATGGAGCCATGTCGAGTGAGTAGGGAGTCTGACGACTCACAAGAATGTTGTGTTTGGCGAGGAAAGCCTGAATTAACGCTTTTGGCAAATTTTGATGCAATATCGCTGCTCAAGTTTTTCTGTCATTTTACAAAAACTGAAATCCGACGACCACTCACACGACTGCCCATGAGTGTCCCCTCTACATCTACACTGAAGAAAGTCTCCCGCGCTTTACGCGAGAAAAAAATAAGGTTCGATACATTTTGAACACACCTCGTGTATATATATATATATATATATATACATATATGTCTTTAATTTATCAATAATTTTTTGAAAGGCTGTCAAAATTTAACTTTTATACTTTATAGCCGGACCGATCGTAGACTGTGACTAGAGTCTGGTAGAATTTTCTGATAAGGGCAGGCTCCGCTTTGAATTTTTGCCCGGTGTTGGACACTACTACATTTTCTCAAACGTTACCAGTTGGGTGTCTTATGAGGAAAAGGGAGATGGCCGGAGCATCTTCACCCCCTTTGGCGAGAGTCATTACAATCCTTCAAATGTCATTCTAAACGGGCGGAGGTAGAATTCTCTAACGGTGAACTTACTGACTCCTCCCACTACAAGAGTCAAAACAGGCAGGGGCCAAACAGAGATTTTTTTCTTCTTCTTAGTACATAGCAGCCTTAACATCGACACAGAATAGAGGCAAATATTCGGGGATTTTTTGAAAGCAAGTTTAGTATTTAGCGCTTCATATTCCCTTTGTTTACTTTGTGCAGTATAAGAATTTCAATATGATTCTTGAATGAATGTGTTATACAATTTTTAAAACTTATTGAGACTGTGGATTGTAATTTATTGCTCTGTTTAAGTGACTTCATACAATTTAAGACTATTTATTTTCTAAATTACCCAGAGATCATTTTCTCAATCTCAATGACGATGTTATTAAGTGTGCTTTGCTCAACATAACAAACAGGTAATTATTATGTCTTACTTGGCCTACTATTACTATTTAATTTATAATACAGTATCAAACACTCAAAAAAAACTGGCCACGAGTAATCGACGTAATAGATTTTTCATTCAATGGGCACTTTTATAAAAAATAAATAAATAAAACGTTCGAAACAATAATTATGTTTCAGCACAATGGTATTCAATGGTGATTTCGTAGTAATGGTCAGTTTTCTTTTAGAAGAAAGTGATAATGATACTTGGGACTTCTAATAAACAAGGTGATAAACAGCAATATAATTGAAACTTTTGTGAAAATGGGCCCACCTGACATGCCGCCAGACGTGCCAAATGATGAGAAATATTCGGAAATTACAGTGACCACAGTTTCGCTTATACGCCTTGTTCAAACTGACAACCGTAAGCTACGTAGCAATACCTGTACTCGCAACCGAGGATTAATTTCCCAAGTTCGGTGACATTTTTCATTATTGTTGGGCCCACGAGTGCCGGATGGACAGTACAGATCCGCCAACCAAAGAGGCAACCCCGGGCCCTCCAAATGATGGGAAAAGGGCATTTTCAAAACCTTCTTTATTCTAAAAGACCGAACGGAGAGAGTGTTAGGGGAGATTGGCTTGTATGGAGTGATACCTCAGAGTCAATGTTTTGTTTTCTGTGTAGGCTTTTTGATAGCGGTTGTGGGAGTGAGAAATCTGATTCAAACAAGTCTGTTTTATTGAGCAACGACGGTCACACGACGGTCTTCTCGCAGTAACTGCTTCACACGTTCCACGTTTGCAGCGATGTTGACGGGCGGCCGACTCTGGAATCAACTTACACTGAATTTTCTGCCTCTCCGAAACCGTTTGTGCCATTCGAAGACACGGCTTCTCGATAATGTCTTGTCACCTTGTACCTGCTGTATCATTTTCAATGTTTCACTAGGTATTTTCCCTACCCTAACGCAGAACTTAATGTTCACTGTCTGCTCGGAACGTCCATCACGACCCTCGTCTTAGGGCCTGTTCACATAGAATCTGTCAGCGTCAGCGTTAAAGATTCTGTTGGCGCTGATTGGTTAAATGGGTCAATGATTGGTATAGGATTGGTTAAAAATTTTTACCCTGACGCTGACGGATTCAATGCGAACAGACCCTAACTTCCAACTAAATGCGCCAATGGGTTGCTAAGTGCAGCCCTGCCACCTGGTGAGTTCCATAGGCGTAGAGTCGGGGAGGGGGGGGGGGTCACATGCCCCCCCCCCCAACTTAACTTGAAGTAAATTAAAACGTTAATAGAAGCTCAGTTCAAATCAGAAAGTTGTAGAAAACTTTTAAGAAAGTTGGTTTTTTTCCGCCTTTTCAAACTGTGAAACTGAAAATTCCGATTATGTCTTTAGCCTTAACATAGTTTTTAAACAATGATATGATCCAAAACAAAAATTCGATGCTATATATTATTTTCATTTTATTTATATTATATTTATCTTTCTCATTGTATAACTTTTGAATACTACTCAAACATCGATTCTATTGTTATTCAATTTCAAAAAATCATAATATTTCATATTTTGAGGACCGTCCGAGAGTCAATGCACTGAGGAGGACCCTAACTGAATTCAGTTCGTGCCCCCCCCCCCCCAAATGTTAGAACCACGCTACGCCTATGGTGAGTTCCCATGGAAACACTTCGAAGGTCATGTCTATTCACAATACGTTTCAAGCGACTGAATAACACCCATTTCTTGTGTTTGAATATCACAGGTAAAGGATTAAAAAATCAATCTCCGCTAGGGATAGAAAGATCCTTAACACGTCATATTAGATCTTCCCCATATTTAGGTATGAAGGAACTAGTGATCTTACGCAAAATTTCGAAATTCAATTTCGATCAATATGTTGCTCTTGTTGTTACTTGTACTCCCTGGCCTGAGCATTCCAGACCATGTCCATATATTATGGTTGTGGGCTGAGGGATGCTTCGGTTTTTAATGACACCAATTTTGCCCGGTGCCACCACAAATATGACTGAGTACAGCCCCATGGGTGATATCTGGGGGGCTCGTACCTTCTCCCACCCACTGATAGAAGGACTTTCCGGTCTACGGATTTAAAGTGTTCATATTCGGTATAGACACGGAGGTATTTAACGACATTCATCGATATATACTGGTTTTTCACTTTCAACTTTGTCTTATATATACACTGCTGGCCACCCAAATTGCAACACCAAGAAAGACAAGAGATATCACAACAAAATTTATTTTGTAGATAACATGTTGACCAAGTATCAAATGATTAAATTTATAGACTTCTGTGAAGTGTGGTTCCTGCCAAAATCAGTAGCCAGAGTAGCCGCCATTGTTGGAGATCACCGCTGCCACACGCCTCGGCATTGATTCAAAGAGATTTTGGATGTGTTCTTGGGGTACAGCAGACCAAGCAGCTTCCACACGTTGCCAAAGTTGATCTGCTGTGGCAGCTGGGGATGGAATCTGGGTCAATCGTAGAGCAACCATGGACCACATGTTTTCTATCGGCGAAAGATCCGTAGAGCGAGGCGGCCAGGGAAGCAATTCAATCTGGCGATTGACGAAGAACAGTTGGACAATGCGTGCCACGTGTGGTCGCACATTACGCTGTTGAAATATGGCTGTGGGCAAGCCCTGAAGGTAAGGAAGGACAACTGGCTCCAACACCTCGGAGATGTAGCGCTGGCTGTTTAAAGTACCGGCAATGCGTACTAGAGGTGTGCGAGAGTGATATCCAATACCGCCCCATACCATAATACCCGGTGCAGGACCAGTGTGGCGGTGCATAACGCAGCTGTTCAGCATCCTCTCTTCACGGTGTCTCCAGACTCGAATGCGACCATCGTGGTGTTGCAGACAGAAGCGTGACTCGTCAGTAAAGACAATTTCATTCCATTCTGCCGTCCACATCCTTCTGTCATCGCACCATTGGCGGCGTAGACGTCTGTGGTTCTGCGTCAAGGGTAGACAAAGCAATGGACGTCTTGCGGACAGACCACTCTGCTGTAAACGGCGTCGAATGGTACGCGAAGACACCGGATGATGCGTTACAGACTGCATGTGCTGTGCTATGGTTCGTGATGTGACTGAGCGATCCGTCACTGCCATGCGCACAATTTGCCTGTCATCGCGTGAAGTGGTGCGCTGAGCTGGATGCGATCGAACACGCCGGTCCGTCGTACCCTCCTACATCCAACGATCACATATCCGCATTACAGTTGTTTGGTTTCGTCCAACACGACTACCGATTTCCCTGAAAGATAATCCACAATCTCGGTAGGCCACTATCCTTCCTCTGTCGAACTCGGATACTTGATCAAAAGATGATCGCTGTTTTCGACGAGGCATAATTGATCGTTTTTTGAAAAAACCACAAGAAAAACACAATTGCCGAACTTGAAATCGTCGAAATCTCCAAGCCTTAAATGGCGTTTTGAAGTGGCGCCACAGGCGAGCGTGATGTGCGTCTGCGCTGAAATTCTAATCATTTCCATATCTCACCTCTGCTAATGCATGTTGCAAATTTCATGTTATTTGCATGTTTCCTTCAGGATGTTGCATTTACAGTGGCCAGCAGTGTATAAATGTAATAAAAACAAAGGAGAGATGTCGGACCAGGACAGGCGAATGGAGAGAAAAATAAGCTGTCACGGGCGATGCAGCACAAGCCGGGGTGTAGTCGTGGTCGGCTTCAATAAACGAGTGGCTGGTACGAAGAATAATAATTTAAAGTCCACCACCAGAAAGGAAGAGGCGAAAGTTCGATCACATTTTCTAAAGTTTATTTCAAACATACTTCCTACTTGACAATTTATATGTCGGACAAGCGTACATCAACTAAATTTATCCGGAACATTACACCTGACCTCATAACGCCTCATCCGACGAGATCGCGTCATAGGTTCTAGAACAATCTTCTTATATAAGCTTTCTGCCCGCACGTGGACTTCGGGTAAGATCTAATAGATTAATTTGGTTATTCCTAGGTCAAATTTAAATGAGGTATAATGTTCTGTTGCGATAAGACGAAGTTAATGAAGGGAAAGGTTTGAAATTCGTTTCATATATATATATATATATATATATCTCGACAAAAGACAGAAATGCAACGAACATCCGTATTTTGCAATAAACCTCAGAGCGGACTATCCGACGTAAATAAACAAATTCATGACCAGTAACTTTGAAGGTTGTCGTAACACCACTTTTGCAGAATAATCCATGATCAAAGAATCTTGGGCTTCAGGTAAAATGAATCATCGATAAAGTGACACGCCGATTCTCTCGGTATCAATTACTTTGATGTCTCTCACCAGTACCGTACTCACGGGTATCGATGACAGCGACCAACAAAACGACGGGGATTTAACGCGGGAAATTAAAAGCAAAACATGTCTCGTGTTACAAACGGTCGACAAATCGCTCGACTTGAGCCCGCCGAGAGAAAGAAATTTTACATCTTGGGCATTTTTCGTTTAAAAAAATGCAGATAATATTTTAAAATTTAAATTATTCGGGAGAAAAAAATCTGGTAGAGTGTGTTTTAAGCGCTCATCAATTCCTTTGGTGGACGAAATTTATAAAATGAATCCTGTTGCAAGGTGCAGAAAAGTTCGGACCAGTGGCGCCCCCAGGATTTAAACTTAGGGGGGGGGGGGGCGAGTTGAACGGAGAAAAATATTTATCATGCAAATTCAATATTCACAATGCAATTTCTATTTCTTTGGGAGGGGCCAGGGCACCTTGGCCCACCCCCTGGGTGCGCCACTGGTTCGGGCTATCTGAAAATACCATTTTTATTGGATTAACGGTATTTATGTGGCTGTAAATAGTAGACACATTTTTCTCCATAGGTTAACATTGAGGTGTGCGAATCCAATGGGGTTAGTACACAGCAGCCTGAAATATTGTTCTACATTCTCACAACATCGTTAAAATAAGTTAACAGATCTGCTCAAACTAGTTTTATTGCTCTATCCTTTAAATCTATATATTTAAGTTGCTAAGCCGACTTTTTGGGCAGTCCGTGAGAGAGAACTACTGCATCAATTTACTTCATTTTGGTCTTAAACGAAAGATTGTAATCTGTAGATTTGTCAAATTTGTTTTTTTAACCGCAATTTCTATTAATTAGCGATAATTTACAATTGAAAAATTTATTTCTGCGCATGATCAGTCGCATGTTTCAATCTGGCTTTAGAAACTCACTGTTTCTGCGCATGCTCAGTGACATGTTTTAATGATAAACACGTTTATTCCTAGGAGTCACTCTAGATCTCTGCCTGCCATTTTTTTTTTGTGATAATTAAGTTTGTGAAATTTAATATTAAACCTGATGGAAATTGTTTATTTCGCGCTGTTTAATTAGCGATAATTAATTTACAATTAAAAAAAAATTCTTTCTGCACATGCTCAGTGGTATTTTTAAATCTGGCTTTATATACTCAAAAAGCGTGAGGCCGCTTAAACACATTAATTTGTTTCTGCGCATTATTATAATTTTCATCATTTGGCAATGATGTGTTGAGTATAATTTGTGTATTAGTGCATTTATTTATTATCTAGCCATCATGTTTTGATGGGTACAAACTAGTTATGGTTTAAAAAGCTAACGAGGTTAATGAAAACTGAAACTACACGAACCCAGTCAATATTTTCGGGAACGGCACGAAATAAAAGAAGGAACAAAAAAACTCATTTTTCAGCCCATTTTCCAAAATAAAATACGCGAATTAGATAAAAAAAATCGTTAAACGGCTTACTTAAATACAATAAACAATTTGATGAATCCATACAGAAATTCTGAACTGTACGAATAATGAATGAAAATTCCGCCACAATTAGGCGAGCGCACACGGATGCAAGGCGACGAAATTTGTCTTGCATAGTCTCAGGGTGCTTACTCAGCAAGGCTGAGAGGGAAATCGATCTCCGGGTAAAAGCGTGAATTATGCATCGCTCGAGTTGAATCGTAAAAATGATATTTTGGGTACAGGCTTTTGGGATAGGTACAGAAGTTTAACAATATTTAGAAAGGGGTAGTGAAAATGCGAAATTTAAATGATACGGCCGTACTGGGGAAACTCGGTTTGGCTCAGCTCATACGATGAATTAGATTTATCCTATTAGGAGCTAATTTAAATCTTAACTAGTTGTTCGCAACATATTTCGAATGACGCAATTCGGCTCGATCATCCTTGCTATCAATTAAAAAATATATATGTATATCCTGCAAGAGAGAATTAAGGACGAAATTCAAGGAGAAATAAGACTAAAATTAAGCACTATTATTAACTTTTAAAGGTCGTATACGAATCACGATCACATTGTAAAGAATATACACCTTTAAACTATCTAGTAATGTATTTTACACTTAATTTCGCCCCCCCCCCCCTTTGAATTAAAAGGAGCATAAAATAGTTAATGACGACTGTTCTGGCATGGAGAAAGTTAAATTATTGATGCACTTAAGTGACATAGATTCTTTTGGGAAATCTTATGCAGTATACTTACTCAGAAAAACATCCAGTGCATCCCTCTTCATTGACAGACAAGGTTAAAGATAACTTGTGTGGAGAACTCCATATGAAATCTCCCTATACGGAGTTAATAAATGTCTACTTAAACTGCCCGGTTACGTTTAATGTTTCAATACAATGATAGTTACGAGAGCTTTCATTCTAAACAGTAAGGCCTTGTTCGCACTGAAACCGCCAGTTTTACTCGTATTGAAATAATTTTGACCAATCCTAGACCTCCAAACAATTAGTCACAGAATTGTTAAAAGGTCTGTGATTGGTTAAAATTGTTTCGACACGCTGACGAACTCAATGTGAACAAGGCATAAGCTACTGATAATACAGCCCGAATCATAATTTAAAATCATGTTTAATTGCAAAAAATCGAAATAATACAAATATCAGTGACGCTTCGAGTTTAAGTGAACGCTTGACTCTTGACGCTTCAAGTTTAAGGGAATAAATGGGTGATCGCGATCGCTTTTGGTGGTCCCTCTGTAATTCAAGGAAGCTTAAATATGTAGTTACCCTAGTTACTGATCATGAGTATCTCAAACAGCACGAGCGTTATCAACAGTGAGCATTTTACGATAAACGAAGTGTTTCACGAGAGCAGGAAGTATCAGCAGTCTCAATTCATTTATTACCAAAAGAGGAGGGATTTCGGAACATGATATCAGAAATGATCGGTTGAAAATTAATCGCCCCATCAGACTGCAAAGTTTTTCAGGTAATACTTCGAGATCACGAGTTGTAAGAAAAATGTAACATACCGTATTTTCCGGCGTATAACGCGCACCTATGCTTTTAAACTACATTTTTTAATTTTTAGGTATATTCTCAGTATAACGCGCACCCTTTTCTTGACGAAGAAACCTGAAATATACATGTGCGATGCTCTTATCTTTTGAAGTCATTCATTCGAAGGATTTTACTCAGACTTTTGAACAATGGTATACTGAATTGTCAAGCGATAAGGGGAACAATATGTGTGCGGGGGGAAATGCTTGAGGGAGTAAATAATTCCCGGTGCTTTAAAGAATCCAGAAAGTCTTTTAGTTTGGGACATGTTCAGATCCCTTCTAACGGATAATACGAATAAATTGATGAAAGACTGTAACACAGACATGGCAGTTATTCCAGACGGATTAACGCCATTAGTTCAGCCTTTAGATGTATGTATCAATAAACCATTCAAAACAAATTTAACGTGACAGTGGAGCACGTGGATGTTTGAAGGTGAAAATACATTTACAACAGGAGACCAAATGCGGTCATGCCAATCTAGAAATAGTGTATGAGTGGATAATAAAATCATGGAATGAAATTAAACCTGACATGATTCAAAAGTCATTTAAAAAATGTAGTATATCTAACAATCTAGATGGAACGGAAGATGATTATTTATTTATGGATCAGAGTAACAGTGATGATGAAGATGAAACAGAATTCGATGATGTGCCTGAAGATATAACGGAAGACGAATATGACGAACTATTCGTGTTATCCGATAATTAAAAGTTTTAAGTTCATAAGGTGTATGTCATTTCTTTTGAATAAACAGAATTTAGGAACAAGTAGAAATCTAATTTTCTTTTAATGTTCACCTTTTCCTTATTTTTAAATCTATTATTTTTATATCAGGCGTATAACGCGCAACCGTAAATTTCGATCTTATTTTTTGTATTAAAATTGCGCGTTATAAGCTGGAAAATACGGTAGTTTTATTTTCTTCTAAATTTCGAAAATACCGACCGATTTTCAAAACAATCACTGGAGCAATGGTGGCCTTTTTCGCTTCCTGCAATTCACTCCATGGCGATTTCGTGAATGAAAAAGTAGGATATAATCTCTCTAAAAAGTAGAGAAAAGTAAGAAAATTAGGAAAGTAGCTCCAAATAATAGGAAAATAAAGAAAAGTATGGACTCTGCGAATTTTCCTCTCTGAAAGGAGAAACTTTAAGGGAGAACTTTAATAAGAACAGTTTGAAGATTTTTAGAGTTTTAAACTTTTCATTATATAACAGTATTTCTCAGACTTTTCTCGACCCACTTTTCTAAAATAAAAGAAAAAAAAGTCGCTTGACCCCAAGGAAAATATTTTGGGTAGTAGCAGAATTTTTAAAAAAATTAGGAAAATATTGACAAAAAATAGCAAAAAGAAATAAACAAATTTTGACAAACCAATTTAAAAATCAATGAACTGTAGATTTTGAGTATATATTTACTTTGAATAATAACAATAAAAAAAAAGGCCCTACTTACTTTCTGCACTTGTTTTAGGCAAATCTCACATGACTAAAAACCTCGTATTTAAATATTCATAAATAAATATAAATCCTTTTTCTTTTTATTAAAAAATGGTAAATTATAATGATTATTATTAGCATTTTTACCAGATGTACCGGATGCCCGAAGTCCAAGGACGAAATGCTGCAACCGTCAGACTGTCGATGGTGGGAAAAACTGTATAATGATACTTATTCCGTTGTTGGATCAGCTGATAAATTGGTGGATGTGCAACAACGTTACAACAACGTTAAAATAAGTCAACGATCAAACTAGTTTGATTGCATCCTTTATTTCCAACGTTAAAATAAGTCAAATGCTCAAACTAGTTTTATTGTAACTAGTTTATTGCGGTTTCCAACCTTTATGCTACTACGCCTCACTCGTTTAATTTAAAAAAAAATAATTCCTGGCCTCCCTATCTTTTAATAGATATAATAATATAGACACGTTATATATTATTGTAACTAGTAAATATAGACACGTTACATATTATTGTAACTAGTTTATTGCGGTTTCCAACCTTTATGCTACTACGCCTCACTCTTTTAATTAAAAAAAAAATTAATTCCGGGCCTCCCTATCTTTTAATAGATATAATAATATAGACACGTTATATATTATTGTAACTAGTAAATATAAACACGTTACATATTATTGTAACTAGTTTATTGCGGTTTCCAACCTTTATGCTACTACGCCTCACTCTTTTAATTAAAAAAAATTAATTCCGGGCCTCCCTATCTTTTAATAGATATAATAATATAGACACGCTTTAAATAATAACTTTATTACAAAAAAATGAAAACTACAACAAACAGAATAATAACAAGATTTTGCTATAACAATACGAACATGCTTTTTTATTTTTATATTAAATTTCTAATTAAACTACATCTAACGCATCAAAATTAATTGCGAGGGTTGTTGTTTATTGGCGCAAAGTTTATGAAATCTTGTGGAGTGCCACATTGCTCGTAACTCTTTTTCGACTATTTAGGCCGGGGGCCGGAGTCGGGTTGGTGTGGCTTGCTCCCAGGGCATCGGGGTCCGTTGTGAGGACCACGGTGCATGGCAATGGAGAGGGCAACTTTGATTCGCCTGGGGGAGTGGGATCCTCTGAGTGAATCAAAGTAGCACCATCAAGGCTTCGGATGTCACCACTTCCTAGTAGTCCAGGCTGGTAACTGGGCGGTTGCCTGGTCTCCGGTTAGGGGCAGGAGGGCCGGAGTCGGGTTGGTGTGGCTTGCTCCCAGGGCATCGGGGACCGTAGTGAGGACCTTGGTGCTTGGTAATGGTGGATGCGACTTTGACTCGCCTGGGGGAGTGGGATCCTCTGAGCGAGCTAGTGTAGCACCATCAAGGCTTAGGTCGTCGACGCCTCTGTTTGGTCCCGGAGGGCGGAAGTCGGGTTGATGTGGTGTTTACCCAGGGCGACAGGGGCCGTTGTGAGGCCCTTGAAGTCTGGCAATGGTAGATATTACTGTGACTCGCCTGGGGAAGTGGATTCTCTGAGCGAGTTACATCATGTAGCATCATCAAGGCTTTGGCGGTTGAGTGACTCCTCGTGGTCCGGTTGGGGTTCGGGCGGCAGCCCCGGCTAAGAGTGACAATGGACGTAGGGGCCTGTAGTCTTGCCATGTGGCATCTCTCAGTAGCTCCGTTTTGTCCTAAACCAACACGGACCTGTGCACTCCGCACTTCGTGCGTCGTGGGATGATTTATCGCCGATGACGACGAGGTCATTCAGGTTCTACTAAGTTGTATGCCTTAGATTTGGCGGGCCGACGTATGCTCTTTAGACTTTTCGACTATTAACCTGGTTCGATATTTGGTTTTCATTGCAGCCAGTGCCGAAAAGCCCGTTTCACATAAATAAGACGTTACAAACGGTAGAAGCACTTGCATTGCTTTGCAATACAAAGATTCATACTCTCCACTAAGATTCATCCAAAATTGAATTATCATTTAATTTTTAAACTTTTGTTTTCGTGAGCTATTGCATGACAATTCTATCAATTTTTCTTTTTTGATGGTTGTCAACTCAAATTCGTCTATTTATAGATATTATGGTTCATTCGTTTATTTATAGATATTATGGTATGAACATTGATTTTTTATAAAAAAGTTTTGGCGCCTCCCCTGGCAATAGTTCTCCCAGGTTGGAAACCGCGGCTTTAAAGTGTAATTTAAAAGCTGGTGAGATCGATGAAAACTGAAATAGCACATTGAAACCGGTCAATATTTTTGGTAACGGCATGAAAAGAAGATAATTTTTCATCTTATTTTTTGCAATAAAATACGCGAATTAAATTGAAATATCTTAAAACTTAGACGTAACTTAGATTGGTCGAGGGTACAATGATGTTTGTATTGCTTTGTTTTAGTAATTAAATATGATTTAAAATTACCATTCAGACTGTATTATTCAGCATGAAAGCGTTATACATTTAGAAAAAAATCAATCGAAAACCTTTGAGTTAAAAAAAATTGTCGATGGAGATTTTATTGTAAGACTATTTGACACTTTATTTAACAATATCATATCATATATTTTTTAACATATAAGAAAATATGAATAAAATACATATAGTTACATTAAAAATATGTAACTACGAAGTCTTTGAAACATTTTTGAATTAAAAAATTCAATACGATATTAATTTATTTCAAAATATGCGTGACCCCCACAAATTGATTGCGTATCACAAGTACAGGGTGGTCATAAAAAAACTTTGCCGATAAGTGGGCATTGCCATTCAAACATTTCGAGTTTCTTTACCTATAACCGTAACCGTGAGTGCCACTTGGTTGCCGTTCACAGAATCTCGAACTCATACCTCTGAATAACTATACCTGAAATCTCATCTCGATCCGTTAAACGGAACAGCCGCTAGAGGCCCATATATCGGCAAAATTTTTTTATGACCCCCCCCCCCCCTTTATATAATACTAATAATAATCATATCAATAGTTCAACGCCTTGAAAATAATTAATACTTTACAGGGCATGAAATTATTAACGTCTATCTCCCCAGCATTGAAAATGCCTTTTGAAAATCTTAAATTTAAAACCAAAATACAGAGGCTGTTCACACATTTTTTAGACGATGTATATTGTATTCACAAAACTAAATTACATAAAATTCTTGTGTTTTAAATGTTCTATTTGACATCCCTTATTCTGAACTATCTTTCGACACCGCAATTTCCAGGATAATAATGCCTTTTGAAGTGTCAGAAGAGGTATTCTATCCCATTCCTCCTGAACAGCTTTCCAGAGTCCTGTAAGGGTTTTGGGACGACGTTTGGATAATGCAGATTTTAAAAGTCCGAAAGCACAAAAATCCATAGGTGATACATCGGGAGATTTAGTAGGGATATCAGTGAAGGGTATGGCCTTGATACCAGTTTTTTGTTCCATTTCTTTTAGGAAATTTACAGTGGATTTTGATGTGTGACTGCTAGCTTTGTCCTGATGGAGTCTCACAGATTGATGGCACTGTGGGTAAAGCGATGGTATTTCATTCAGAAAAATTGGCGATAAAATATGTTCCTGATAGTATTTGGAGTTAATCTTGACATTTTTTTCCATTCTCTTTATTTTTAACTTGCCATTATAAGAAAAACCAGCAACAATCATGAATCCCTTAGAAAAACTTTCTTTCGATTCTTTGAACCATGTACTTAAATTTTTTTCTCCCCTTTTATGATAATAAGTGACCTTTTTTTTGTTGCAATCATTTAAATACACCCTTGATTCATCTATTGTGACAATTGTTTTCCATTTTTCTTTGGATAAGTGTTTCTCATATAGAATTCTGCAGCGTGTTCTGCGTTCAACGATATGATTTGGAAGAAGACGATGCACATTGCGTTTTTTCGCTTTAAAATTTAAATCAACGTTTATCATTTTGTTTACAGTGGACACCGAACATTTTAATGATTTTGCAACTGTCCTTTGACTAGGGGGATTTTCTTTTAACATTGAACAACGTACCTTTGCAATAGTCGAAGATGCCCGTTTTTTCCTTGGATACTTGTTTGGAATTTTTGTCCCACTTGAGGCTTCAATTTGACGTTTTTTTCCTTTCTTGTTGACGATATTACCTATCGACGCTTCAGATATCACAAAACCATGACTCTCACATCGTTTTTGGATAACGGAGTATGCATATTTCTCTTTGGAAAGAGCATAAATGTAGCCTTCGAACCACTGCTTTGTTAAAAACGCCATTTTGAATAAAAACAAAACTTTCAAGCCGTAGACGATAATTTTGACTTTTAAAAACATAGTACAATTGCAATTATTTCTTTTGCAGCAAACGATTTTTTATTACCGCTTACCAAAATCGTCTAAAAAATGTGCGAACAGCCTCTGTAGTCTATATTATATAAAACGCGTAGGTATGCGGCATTTTCAATGCTGGGGACATTAGCAGCCGTACGCAATTATTAGCATTAGCGGCCGTACGCATGGATTTATGGACTGAAATTAGGAATGTTCGAAAGCGCGCTGCACGATCAAGTGAAAATTGGGAACAGTCTCAAGAAAGAAAGCGAAGAAATAATTCATTAAGCAAAACAAGAGAGAGCATAAATAATCGCGAGGTTAGGCTTAACCGTCGCCGGCATAGCAACCAACAAACAGTAATAGTTACTTTTCTATACTTTTTTCAGTACTTGCCGAATTTTTACTTCATTTTATAAGTGAAGAAATTTTCTCAACAATTTATTATTTGATATGATTAAGTGTAGATATCTGAATTGTGAACAGTAATACATACAGAGAGTGATGTAATCAACACTATATTTTAAATATTTCCCCAACAATTTCTTATCTGTTGTAATGATAAAGTATAGATATCTTAATTTTGAAAAATAGTACATACAAAGAGGGATGTAATTTTTAAAATCATTGATGTTGGGTTTCTCAGTCTTATCTTTAACTCTTTTCTGAGGTAATGGAAATTCACATTTTTTGATCACGATGTTCTAGAATCAGCCTTATAGAGAATACCCCTTAACAACGTATATTTATGATGACAGGTAATGGTAACATTCCTTACATATGTTACTTTCAGTTGCGTTGTTTTGCAAAAGAAAATATAAAACTAAAAGCGACCATGCTGGTCGCACAGCGGCTAGTTTTGAGAAACACGCGCAAAGCATCTAAAGATGTAAACTGCAGATATCAGAATTTGAAAATTTACATTTGCTGATCTGCGATCATGAAATTACTGAGAAAATTCCCTATAGCTGATGTGAACTTAACTGTTCGGAACTGTGGAGTAACACTGGAAACAGTCATCGTATAATTTCCAAAGAATATCTCCTTGTGATTACATTTGTCGTATTTTGACTTACTTTACGATTAAAAAAAACTTTAAAACGGGATTGCTTTAGTTTTAAATACACATAACTAGTAAGAAGAAGAAAAAACCCAACTAACCGTTTTATTTAGAAGCCATCAGCTCAAAAAATAAAAAAATAATAAATAAATTAAAATAATACACTGCTGGGCACTCAAATTGCAACACCAAGAAAGACAACAAAATTTATTTTGTAGATAACATGTTGACCAAGTATCAAATGATTAAATTTATAGACTTCTGTGAAGTGTGGTTCCTGCCAAAATCAGTAGCCAGAGTAGCCGCCATTGTTGGAGATCACCGCTGCCACACGCCTCGGCATTGATTCAAAGAGATTTTGGATGTGTTCTTGGGGTACAGCAGACCAAGCAGCTTCCACACGTTGCCAAAGTTGATCTGCTGTGGCAGCTGGGGATGGAATCTGGGTCAATCGTAGAGCAACCATGGACCACATGTTTTCTATCGGCGAAAGATCCGTAGAGCGAGGCGGCCAGGGAAGCAATTCAATCTGGCGATTGACGAAGAACAGTTGGACAATGCGTGCCACGTGTGGTCGCACATTACGCTGTTGAAATATGGCTGTGGGCAAGCCCTGAAGGTAAGGAAGGACAACTGGCTCCAACACCTCGGAGATGTAGCGCTGGCTGTTTAAAGTACCGGCAATGCGTACTAGAGGTGTGCGAGAGTGATATCCAATACCGCCCCATACCATAATACCCGGTGCAGGACCAGTGTGGCGGTGCATAACGCAGCTGTTCAGCATCCTCTCTTCACGGTGTCTCCAGACTCGAATGCGACCATCGTGGTGTTGCAGACAGAAGCGTGACTCGTCAGTAAAGACAATTTCATTCCATTCTGCCGTCCACATCCTTCTGTCATCGCACCATTGGCGGCGTAGACGTCTGTGGTTCTGCGTCAAGGGTAGACAAAGCAATGGACGTCTTGCGGACAGACCACTCTGCTGTAAACGGCGTCGAATGGTACGCGCAGACACTGGATGATGCGTTACAGACTGCATGTCCTGTGCTATGGTTCGTGATGTGACTGAGCGATCCGTCACTGCCATGCGCACAATTTGCCTGTCATCCCGTGAAGTGGTGCGCTGAGGTGGATGCGATCTAACACGCCGGTCCGTCGTACCCTCCTGCATCCAACGATCACATATCCGCATTACAGTTGTTTGGTTTCGTCCAACACGACTACCGATTTCCTTGAAAGATAATCCACAATCTCGGTAGGCCACTATCCTTCCTCTGTCGAACTCGGATACTTGATCAAAAGATGATCACTGTTTTCGACGAGGCATAATTGATCGTTTTTTTGAAAAAAAACACAAGAAAAACACAATTGCCGAACTTGAAATCGTCGAAATCTCCAAGCCTTAAATAGCGCTTTGAAGTGGCGCCACAGGCGCGCGCGATGTGCGTCTGCGCTGAAATTCTAATCATTTGCATATCTCACCTCCGCTAATGCATGTTGTAAATTTCATGTTATTTGCATGTTTCCTTCAGGGTGTTGCATTTACAGTGGCCAGCAGTGTATATATTTCAGGTAGTCTCCTCTAACGGAACTACTGCGGGTCAGTTGCGGATTTACCAGCAGGCTGAGTAGGCTGGAGCCTAGGGCGGCAAATTTAGTTCATAAAATTTTTATTTCGATTTACAAATTAAAAAAAAAATTATTATACACACACAAAATACGAATTTTGAAAATTGGAGAGAAATTAAAATATTTAACAAAAATCAAAATATAGTCATATATACAGTGCTAAATAATAAATATTTCAACATCTCTACATAAACAATTGCTAAACGCTTTATTAATTATACATTAATGATCATGAATTTTTAGAATATCGCAATAGCGATTCGATATTATAGTCGAAATTTAGTTATTTTTAAATATTTTCTTCACTGATAACTGCTATAATTTTTTCTCCGTGTACCTAATAATTATGAGATCTCCTTACACAATTCAATCTTGATATAATATCGATGGTCTAATCATGATTGCTGCAGCAAGTTTGCAAATTGTCAAATTCAATTTCAGAAAGTTATTTCTTTATGCGTAAAAAATACTGACTAAAATTGACTAATTTTTATTAAATAAAAAACTAGTTCAATATCTTATAGAGATATAGTCTTTTGGTTTAAATTAATCGAATAACTTATATTTGAACGACTGCGACTTGACAATAAAAAGAAGTGTCTGGCTGAATGGGTAGCACAAGTGCAGCGCGATCGGGTTACTACGTGAGCCGAAGCGGGGTCCTGATGTATACATACAGTGGCGCCGGAAGAGTAAAATATAGAGGGGGGCAAAGTAAAATAGATTAAAACTTTTACACCTTTATTATTAAAAATACATATATACGGTTATAAAAAATAAACTTTTGTGTTATTTTATGTTATATTATGCCCTGTCACACGTCAACGTGCACGCGTTTCAAATGCATCGGATTCAAGATTCCCTTTCGCGATCCAAAAACATCGTGTAGGGTTGCTTTTGAATCGCAAAAGCAAACGTCTGGAATTGGCGTTTAAACGAGCTTGCGTACCTGAAATTGGCTATTAATCGCTCCGTATATGGAATGACGTTTATCGCGTTAACGAGTGTGAGGTTGCAATTTAGTATTCAGTTTTTTTAGGCTTTATGATTTTAAATGAAAATTCTAATATTTTACGAGCGCTAGCTAGGTAGAAACAAAAAAATTCAATTTTCTAGGGGGGGGGGGCAAGTGCCCTCCCTTGCCCCCCCTTTCCGGCGCCACTGTATACATACGTTGCGTCGAAGTATTGTGTTCGAGAGTAAGTGAGGCAGATATAGCGTGGCGATACCAACAAGGAATTCACGTCTCCTATTTAGTTCAAAAACAAGAGAAAAGTCACTTTTAATGTTTGCGCCCTGCAATTTGTAATACTGTATTAATGTTAATATTTCAGGAGACCCATATTTCTAGTTGTGTACTATAATTTCTTGAAGTGTTTCGTGGATTTTGTGATAAGCAAAGTGTGTAAAAAAATAAAAAAAAAAAAATTCTTATCATACCTATAAACATCTCTTTTGCTTATATCAGGTAAGTATTTAAAGTCTGAAATCTGAACGAAGGATACTGGTAATTACGTACGAAAAACAAAACTTTTAATTTAATATTGTTTTGTTTCCGGTTTTCAATCAGAAATTGTTAGAATGAGTGATGGACGAAAGCGACTTAGTGGAGCTGAGTACAAGAAAAGAGCAAAAATTAAAAGAGAAGAGCAAGAAGAAATCATCCGACAGACAGTAAAAATTGACAGTTTTTTTAAAAGTGAAAGTAAAAGCAGTGTTTTGAGCCCGGAAGCTTCAAACATATGTCCTAATACAACACAATCTAAAGAAGATGAGACCGATATATACTCTGCTGTCCCACAACAACCGTTGCCCATTAAACATTCTGATTTTGAAAAAACAGATCTTCATGTTTTTGATAGAGAGGCGAAAGAGGAATCATCTATAAGCCTCACAATTGAAGATATGTCTCAGAATCAGGCGTCAAGTAACGTCGAAATACAATCAACCACAAGTCTAAACAAAGATCCAGCGCTGTGGGAAATTAACGATAACTTGCGGGAGATTATCGCAAGGTACGGCTTTGATCAAAACAAATCTTGTGACATCTCTAAAAGTGAAAGAATATATGCTGATCAGCGTCGTTTTCTGCCAGTTAGTATCTTCCAAAGAAAAATGAGAAATAATGAAGTGAAAGACAGAAATTGGCTAGTTTATTCTGAAAGTAAAAAATCTGTGTATTGTGGACCCTGTTTGGCATTTGGTCCATTGGAGTGTAGAACTCATTTTGAGAACGGAGGATTCAATGACTGGAAAAATGCAGATTATCGAGTAGCTCAACATGAAAATTCTGTGTCCTTAGTTTATACATGATAAATCTAGTGTCCTTAGTTTGAGAGATAGGAATAAAATTGATGGCCGACTCGATAATCTACTGAAGGTCCAGATTGATGAAGAAAATTACTTACTGGAGAAATGTTCTGATGAGAGTTGTAGCCGTCGTGAAGCGACTGTGTTCAAGATGTCTTGCTTTTAGAGAAAAAAATGAAAAGTTCGGAGATCCACATAATGGAAATTATTGTATGGTTTTGGAACTATTAGCAGAATTCGATCCTTTTTTAGCTCGTCATATTGAACGATTTGGCAATCAAGGATCAGGAAGTACCAGTTACTTATCAAAGACCATTTGCGATGAGTTCATTCTCTTAATGGGTGATAAAGTCTTGAAACAGATTAGAGACGAGATAAAAAAGGCGAAATATTTTTCCCTCATCATTGATTCAACACCAGATATAGCCCATATAGACCAACTTACGCTTGTTATTAGATACGTTTTAGATTCAGGTAAACCATGTGAAAGATTTCTCAAGTTTTTGCCGTCAGTGGGACATAAAGCTGAAGAAATGTTTTCTGCCATTACTTCCGAACTCGAAACACTAGGCATAAATATTGAAGACTGCCGTGGACAATCATATGATAATGCCGCGAATATGTCTGGCATGTACAATGGCTTGCAAGCAAAAATTCGAGACCAATCCCCTTTCGCCTTTTATGTGCCATGTTCTGCCCATTCTTTGAATTTAGTGGCAACTGCGGCTGCTGAATCGTCTACAGAAACGTGTCGCTTTTTCATGTTGCTACAGGAAATCTACGTTTTTTTGTGAGCTCCACACAACACTGGCAAAAATTAATGACTGAAATCGGAAAAGGAAAAAGCGTTAAAAGAGTAAATCTGACACGTTGGTCAGCTAGAGAGGATGCATGTAAAAGTTTGAAAGAATCTTGGCCCAAAGTTCTTAAAACTTTGCAATCAATCAACGATGATTGTACCGAAAAGCCTGTAACGCGACAGGAAGCGGCGGGAATACTTTTGAATTTAGAAAAACTGGAAACGGCGGTTATGGTTGTTGTATGGGATGTTTTTTGGGAGAGAATAAACAAAGTGAATGTTCAAATTCAGACTTCTAACATAGATTTAATTACCGTTGCTGATCTTTACGAATCACTCCGTAAGTTTTTCATAGCTGAACGAGAGAATTTCAAGTACTTCGAAGAAAAGGCGATCGAGTTAAGCGTATCGAAAGAATATACAAGAGAGATGAAAAAAAGACAACCAAAAAGAAAAAAAAGATTTGATGAAACACCCGATGAAGATATTGGAATAGCTGCGAGTGATTACTTCAGGGTTAACACGTTTCTCGTTGTCATAGATAGACTCATATCCGAGTTAGCAAAACGGCAAGAGGCTTATCACGGATTTAACGAGAAATTTTCATTTCTTACCAAAATGAGTGAGTTGTTACCATCAGTTCTGACGGAAAAAGCAGTTTTTTAGAAAAAATGTATCCTAATGATTTAGAAACAGACTTAGTTCAGGAATGCGTACACTTTCAAAGCTACCTTTCGTCTGAAAGAATTTCAATAAAACCAATTTCTGGATCATTAAAAAGTCTGTCTTCATTCCTGCGAGAACAGAATCTAGGAAACATTTATCCAAATTTGGATATAGTACTTCGTATGGCTCTTTGTACACCAGCGACAAATTGTTCAGGTGAAAGAAGCTTCTCTTGCTTGAAGAGAGTAAAGAACTACCTACGATCGACTTTAAGTCAAGAAAAACTAAACGCTTTAGCTCTCTTGTGCATAGAGTCAGAGCTAATGAACAAGATTTCGTACGACGATATAATAAATGATTTTGCGAATTCAAAGTCTCGCAAAAAAGTATTGTAATGCTTTTATAATTTAACTTAAATTATAATACTAACAAATAATTAAGAAAAGATATATTTATTGTATTGTTTTTAAACTGTGAGTGTAATAATAAATATTTATCAACGTTCGCCAAATGTATATTTTTTATGTAAGCTTTATTCATATTATGTAAGTATTGTATAGTTTTAAGACATACCTTACCTTACTTTAAAAGTGGTTCATGATTGAGATATTTTTTGCTTAAAATAATGTTTTTTGATAATTCTTTGCTGTAAAAATAATCAAGGATCTAACACGGTACCATAGTTCTCAATGATACTAACCATACGGGAAAAGTTGATGTAACGAGGATGATGGAGCACAAATCATAAAGTTGGAATTATATTGATAGAAAATTGATATGATTGTGGACTAAGATATCAAAATTTAGAGGCGGCAAAAATTGAATAGCCTACGGGCGGCAAATCTGTAAATCCGCTACTGATAACATGTCGAAAGTTTACAGCTTTAATTGTCGATGAACGATGCCACTCCGAACACATATGTTCTTTTGCATTTTCATGGAAGTCTTTGTAATTCTTGAGAGGTTTTACAAGAAAAGGTTTTACATAGAAAGATCCAAAAAACCCTTGATTTCATAAAATAGGAAAAATCGTTAAGCAGAATAGTAGAAAACTCCTAGGTTTTATTTCACTCTAATCCTTTGCCAGAAAACAATTGAAAAATGAACTTAAAAAAATAATGATACAAATCATCTACTTTGAAATTCTACGTAATTAAACTACTGTAAATATTTTTCATTGCATTTTGAACAACAACACCTATTATCCATATTATTTAAAAGACGACTCTTATCTTATGTAAGCAACGTGTTGTGTCCATGTAAGAAAACCGTTAAGTAAAACCGTGTACGCGTTTCAAATGCATCGGATTCAAGATTCCCTTTCGCGATGCAATAACATTGTGTAGGGTTGCTTTTCAATCGCAAAAGCAAACGTCTGGCATTAGCGTTTAAACGCACTTGCGTACCTGAAATTGGCGATTAATCGCTCCTGCGACGTTTATCGCGCTTGCGTTAACGAGTGTGAGGTTGCAATTTAGTATTCAGTTTTGTTAGGCTTTATGATTTTAAATGAAAATTCCGTACTTACGTATTATAGCTGAAACTTGGCAGCTTTTTACCCTTAGCGCATATCCGCCCGCCAACACCTAATTTCACAGTGGCAACCTATTTTCTAACCGGAAGTTATAAACAACATTTCCAGCAATAGCATGTTTAAAAATTACAAATGTGTGGAAAACGTGTCAGAGGAAGAACAAGATTTCGATTATAAATAATTTTAGCTTTAATTAAAATTGCGTACTAATGACAAAACAGAAATGCATGAAAAATATTCAAAATGAGTATGTTAAAACAAACGCAAAACTTTCGAAGCTTAAGTCTTAGGATGCTAAAATTTTGCATGGTGGTCAAGTCTTACGTGCCCACTAAAAAATATTTTTAAAAAATTACAAATTTTAAGGGTGTTAAAAGGGGCTTAAACCCCCTCCCCCATTAAAATACATCCAATATATCTCTTGAAAAGGGTCCGGGAAGTTGAAATTTGGTATGGTGGTTCCCCTTAAGTCCTAGGTGCATACCAATAAATTTTTTTTAAAGCTCGAATTTTAAGGGGTTTAGCCCCCCCCCCCCCAAAAAAAAAAAAAAAAAAACTCCACTGTATCTCTGGAACCATAAGGCTTGTGAAGCAGAAATTTGTTTGGTTGGTTTCCCTTGAGCCCTAGGTGCACACCAATAATTTTTTTTTTAGTTCAAATTTTAAAGGGTTTAGCCCCCCCCCCCCCAAAAAAAAAAAGAAATAAACCCACTGTATCTCTGGAACCATAAGGCCTGGGAAGCTGAAATTTTTGTTGGTTGGTTTCCCTTGAGCCCTAGGTGCACACCAATAAATCTTTTTATTCAAAGTTCAAATTTTAAGGGGTCCCCCCCCCCCCCCCGAAAAAGATGAAATAAACCCATTGTATCTCTGGAACTATAAGGCTTGGGAAGCTGAAATTTTGTTGGTTGGTTTCCCTTGAGCCCTAGGAGTACACCAATATATATTTTTTAAAATTCAAATTTTAAGGTGTTTAGTCCCCCCCCCCCCCACACACACACAAAAAAAATCCCACTGTATCTCTGGAACAATAAGGCCTAAGAAGTTGAAATTTTGCATGCCGGTTCCTCTTAGGAACTAGGTGCTGGCCAAGAAAGATGTTTAAAAAGTAACTTTTTAGGAGGTTGTAAAGTGGTTTTAAATCTCCAAAATAAAAATGAAATATTCAAAACTCGCATTTAAATTCGGATCACTCGTTAAATTCTGCGATGAACTCCTTATGAGAAATGACACCACCTTAGTGCTAAAGTTAATTGAAATTAAATGAACCAAATGACATAATTCATGGCAGTTGTGTAATCTGTGGCGAAGCATATGTATGAAATATACGAAAGCAGTTATAAACACGCATCAACATTTTGAGCAGCAGCATGTTTTAAAAAAGTATTTGGAAAACACATGGAAAAGTTAAAAAAAAATAAGCAGCTGAAGAACAAGATTTCGCTATAGATAATTTTAGATCTAATTAAAAATTTCATGTTAAAGACAAAATAGGAATAAAAAAAAAAAAAAAAAAAAAGAGCGATGCGCCAAGAAGGGGTAATGCAAATTGGACACAAATTCATATGCAGGTTTCGACGGAAAATGCAAACATTTAAAGTGTGGCAATCGGGATTTTAAAGTAATGGCAATCGGGAACCGTAGAACTAGTTTTCCTTGTGAATTCTGATTGTTTTGCCGCAATCTTTAATATTACATCTCCAGCTACTGGTCGATTAAAATAGGCACGCATGTTGTGAAAGCTCGGGCATACACGCTGACTGGACAAAATTCCACGGATCTGGAAAAAAGACACTGCATCTTCTTCCTTTTGGCCTATATTAGACTATCAAAGTTCTTTGACAAAGATATTTTTTAAAAGTTATTTGTATCTTTTATAACAGTTATACATAAAAGAAATGCTATAACCTCAAAATACCCCTATTACACTATCAAAGTTCTTTTACAAAGATCTTTTATAAAAGTTATTTCTATCTAAGGGGGCTAAATCCCTTAAAATTCGAGCTCTTAAAAAAGATTTATTGGTGTGTACCTCGGGCTTAAGGGGAAGTACCATACAAAATTTCAGCTTCCTATACCCTATGGTTCCAGAGATACAGTGGGATTTTTTAGGAGGGAGGGGGCTAAACCCCTTAAAAAAGATTTATTGGTGTGTACCTAGGGCTTAAGGGGAACCACCATGCAAAATTTCAGCTTTCTAGACCTTAGGCTCGGTGCACACGAGCGATGCGGCGCCGGTGCGGCACCGCAGTTGTGATTAGAAGTACATAGAGTTGAACTAACCGACTCACACGGACGATGGCGTCGCTGCGGCCTCGCAACGACCGGTTTTTCTACCCCGTGTACTGCTTCATCGCACGAACGACAACGGCTTAGAAGTACCTTCATTTCAACTGCGCTATTCACACGGACGACATTTTGCCGCAGAAACAAAATGACTGAAAGTGTAGACACAGAACTTTTAATAGAGGAAGTTAAAAAGTTTAGTGAATTGTGGGATATTAAATGTGAAAAGTACAATATATTTACAATATATTAAATTGTACACAAATTAATTACACAAATTAAATACACAATTTAATATATTTACAATATATTAAATTGTGTACAATATATTTACATTATTCTAATTTTTTGAACCATGTTATGAAGTATTCTAATATTTTGAATTTTTTTTCCCTTGCTGTTTTAAATATATTTTCTATTTCATTATAATATGTTCATATTTTTATAATCTACAAAATATGCAGATTTGTATTATGATAATTTATATTTGATATCATTGATTATTTATTTGATAAATTAGATTTGCAATTCCCGTGACCATATTTTCTTTCATTATTCTAATTTTTTGAATCTGAGCTGTAGTCTGAAAACAGACTCAATCCTACCTTTGGAAAATTCAGTACAGATGTGACTTTTTGTTAAAGGAATCTAGCAGACCGTTAAATACATAATGGTGGGCCACTTCCCTAAGTGGAAAAAGGGGTCAATTTTTAGGAAAAGACCACAAAGAGACAATTCAAGGCTTGGGGTGTCAGGCAGACAAAAAGGAACGCATGCCTGGAGGTGCCAGGTGACATTTATTTAACGGATCACGACGATCAGGTTTACAATATTTCAGATAAATTTACATTAGTCATATTTCAGTCTCGTATTAATTTTTGATGTTTTCTCAAATGTAATTAGATAAAAACAGCAGAGCATAGCAGTATATAACTTAATTAAAAATTAAACACAAATCTAAACAATATGCTAGAAAGTAAAAATTAAAAATATTTTTTGATTTATTAAACTTTTATTAATTTCCATTTATTAAATTTTTAAATATTTATTGTTATTTTTAAATATCGCATTTTACATTCGCATTTATTGTTAAATGCAGTCATTTTGCCATGGCAGTTTTCCGACATCACTAATGAAATAGTCCGCCCATGTATTTCTGATCTGATTTAAATTGATCCCTCCTTGATTTTGATGGGATCCTTGATTTTGGCCGCTGTCATAAAATCCTTCGATACATAATGTATCTTCAAATTTATATCAATCTCTTTTGAGAACATAATTATGAAGGACACAACACGTTTTGATGATGCTTATAGAAAAATCAGGTTTCACGTTTAGAGGCCTATGTAGTATTCGCCATTTGTTGCTCAAAATTCCAAACGAACATTCGACATATCTTCGAGCTCGAGATAGTCGGTATTTAATTTATTTATTTATTTTTTTTTTTTTGTGGGACAAAAATTTACCGCTGTACGGTCTCAAAACATTTCTTGACAAGGAAAATGCTTCATCTCCAACAAACACGTAGGGCAGGACTGGGTGATCCATCCCAGGCAGGGGTTTACCTGTTAGTATTTTCACGCCTCCGCTTTCTAATTTTTTATTGAAAGAGCTATCTTGGAAAATTAAACTATCCGAATCTTTGCCATAGGAGCCAATATCTACATACAAGAAGTTATATTGTGAATCAGCAATTGCTAATACCACCACATAAAAATAATGTTTGTAGTTGAAGTATAATGAACCACTTCTTCAAACGAGTGTTTGCTCATTAGGAAGTAATTAAAAAACTTTGCTTCGTCATGACACAAGTCTTCATATAAGGAAAATGTCCCTTTTAACAACCTCGAACTCACCAGTGGGTGGACCCAATAATTTCTTTTTCTGTATTTTAAATACTTATAAACAAAGTACGAAAACACAACTCTTTTTCTTGAGTACGCATCCAATTCTCGTGTCCTCAATGTTACAGTTCGCGTTCTCTAATTGTTCGCTCGTGTACAACACCTGTCTGTCACGTGAATTTCACAGAACAGCCAAAACCGCAACGGGATCGCCTCTCGTGTGAATTGAAGCCTGCGGCACCGATGCGAATTCACACCGGCACCGGATCGCTCGTGTGCACCGAGCCTTATCGTTCCAGAGATACAATGGGGTGTTTTTAGAGGGGGGTTAAGCCCCTTTTAACCCCTCAAAATTTGTATTTTTCAAAAAGATTTTTTAGTGGGCACCTGGGCTTAAGGGGGACCACCATACGAAATTTCAGCTTCCTGGGTCCTATGGTTTCAGAGGTACAATGGGGTTTATTTCAGTGGGGGAGGGGGTTAAGCCCCTTTTAAACCCCTTAAAATTTGCACTTTTTAAAAATATTTCTTAGTGGGCATGTAGAGCTTAGGAGTAACCACCATGCAAAATTTCAGCATCCTAAGACTTTTCCTTCGAAAGATTTGCGTTTTTAACATACTCATTTTGAATATTTTTCGTGTATTTCTGTTTTGTCATTAGTGCGCAATTTTTAATTAGAGGTAAAATTATTTCGAATCGAAATCTTGTTCTTTATCGCCCGCGTTTTCCACACATTTGTATTTTTTTAACGTGCTATTGCTAGAAATGTTATTTTTAACATCCGGACACCGAAATCTTTTATAAAACTGTGACGAAAAGCCCGACTTTTATAAAAGTTATCTTTTATCAAAGTTGAGGTATTACACTGTCACATTTCTCGTCAAACTTCTTTTATAAAAGATCTTTGTCAAATAACTTTCATAACCTAAAAAAATAAATTAAAATCTTCAAAACGAAACTTAAAACGGGAGTGAAAACAATGAATGTCGAAAACAATACTATCAAGAAGGATGGGGCGCATAATTGGCGCTTTATTTCCGGTTTTTCGCGAAACCGCAAAGTTTCAGCTATAATACGTAAGTACCGAAAAGGTAAATATTTTACGAGCGCTAGCTAGGTAGAAACAAAAAATTCAATTTTCTAGGGGGGGGGGGGCAAGTGCTCTCCCTTTGCCCCCCCCCCCTTTCCGGAGCCACTGACGAGATGGTAAAATTCCCATTCAAGGCTGTAGTTGGTATCGTAGTGTCCAGTAAATGCATCTAGTTTACGTTTTAGAGCAGGGGTGGCCAACCCGCGGCACGCGTGCCACAGTGTGGCACGCGGAGACATTGAAAAATTAAGAAATGTGAAAAAATAATAATTCGTCAAAACCTGTAAAAACCCTACTCATACGCAACTGAAAATAATAGCGCAGGAAAGCGGCCCTGCGTGACACCAGTACAACGATGTGCTAAGACAACGGGGTCATGGGACGAACCCAATGGTTTGAGTAGCCTTGCTTTGGCCAGGCCCTGATTTTCCATTAGGCCCAGTAGGCCCGGGCCTAGGGGCCCCCCCAAATTTTTATTTTAAAAGAAAAAATTCCCAATTCAAATTTTTTTTATTTTACCTTTTTTTAAAACAATTTTTTTTAAAATTTAATTTCAAATTTGATTGATTGGTTCATCATATCTACAGTTATATGTATAGTTCATCATATATATGTTATAGTATATATAAGGGATTAATAAGTTTTTCTGGTTGCATTGTATTGGTGTTATAATGGTGAAGTTAATATGTTCTATTGCTTTTTGTTATATGATTAATGTTCTAGGCTTCTACGCTTCAAATAGCCAATTCTTGGTAAAATGGTACTTTCACATTATTTTTTTTGTGTCAATTTTAGAAATTTTATGCCCACATCAGTATTAGGGGGGCCCCCTTCTCAATTTGTGCCTATAGTCCAGAATTTTCTAAATCGGGTCCTGGCTTTGGCGCCGTTGTGTCCAAATTTACACGATTTGGCTGTCAGGTATTGTTGTAGGTTTGGATCAACATGTTTGTGAACAAATGTTTTCTATTATGAACATAATAAAATCAACAAAAAAGATCAAGATTAACTGATATGCACCTAAAACACCTAATTTTGTTAGCATCTTCAAGAACTAATCCTAATACAGATGACTTGGTAAAAAAACTACAAATTCAAAAGCCACATTAATTGAGTACTGACTGTTTGATGATTATTTAGAATTAAATGTATTCAAGTTATTAATTTTTTTTATACATAACCTAACTGACTGAACCTTTAAAAATGTTTATTAACAATAAAACCGAAGTTTGTACTTTTGTTTTATTTATTATATTATTTTTTAAATCTCCACTACTCAGATTAAAAAAAAATGTGCTATTTGTGTAAAAATCCCATAATCAGCCAATAAATAACATGTTTTCACCTTTTTAAATTTTTTGTATGTTGGAAAAGTTGGAAGTGGCACGCATATTATTTCTTCAGATAGTGGCACTCTTCCAAAAAAGGTTGGCCACCCCTGTTTTAGAGTAATGATAATATCAACGTTTTCATTATTTACTTGGTGGGAAGGTCTAGGCAAGTCATCAGTAATTCCGTTGTTCGTGAGAGCAGTGTCCATAAGTCCAGTTCCGGTCGATGATTCCTCAGAATCAGAGTCGCTCATGATGAAGAAAGTCGCTTACCCCAGAGAGTGAGCAGATCAGAAGCAATACGATAAAATAGCAAGCGATAGCAAAAGCACACCGTAAGCATTCAGAAGCACCAGTAACCAGCAATGCGACTACACTCCTTGAACACCAGCGAAGATTCCTCTGCCTTTCTGAGCTAAATAAAATAATCGAATTGCCTCTTTTCCTTTTATAATAGTAGCGCAAAAATCGTGTCACAGCTTGTCATGTATTTATTATAAATACAACGGTCAATGTATGTAATTAATGCAAAAAAAAAAAAAAACATTTATAAAAAATTCGTATAGACAAAATAATGTAGAAAAAAATATTCAAATTAAATCTAATAGAACATACTAAAGAATATAGCACAGTTAATATAGTACAATTTGAGGAACATTTCTTTTACTGTATTTTAATAATTTTTTGGATAATGTCCAATCGTCTGCCGCATTTGAAAGAAAAATTATATATTTTTTATGTCAATTTACTTCGTTGTTATGCACGTGACGTAAAATTCATTTAAAGTACCACAAAAAGAAAAGAAACCGCGTAATCAGCATTTAATAAATTAAATTCTAAAAATTAATCTTTAAAAATTCACCAAAAATCAGAAAATAAGAGTTAAAGATTCGAAAAAGATTTCAATTGAAGGAATACTTTTTCACTTATAAAGGAACAAACATAGGCCTATTCGAAATAATCAATAAATTTCACAGTTTCAATGAAACACACTGATTTTTGAATAAAGTTCAATAATTCAAGCACGATTTACGCAAATTGTGCATAAAATTGTACATAAATTCAAAAACATAAAGTTTATAAGTTAAATAAAGTTCTGTAATATTATACCAATAAATTTCCAGTTGATAGCCAATAAATTGTAAATCTTTTTTTTTACCTTAAATGTCCATTAAATAGCGTAGTTCCAAATGTAATTTTCTTCAATAAACCCTTAAACGTTGCCAATTTCAAAAATCCTTTTTTGTATTTATCAATACCTCCTCCATTTGAATCTTTAAAATATTAAATGTTTTACTGATAATAAATGAAAATATCGTTTGATGTGTTGCTATGGTTACTTGACTATGGTTGACAAAGAAAAAGTTGTAAAGGTGAAGCATCTGCTCAACATATAGGCCCCTAACTTTCAACCTACTAATCAGATATACATAATATATAGCCTATGTCCATCTGGAATAATGTACCTTTCAAACAGTGAAAGAATTTTTCAAATAGGTGCAGTGGTTCCGGAGATTACCCTCCACATACAAAATCCGCTCTCTCTCTTTATATATTAGTATAGATTATTGTGTGCCAATATATTGGCCGGGCCGCAAAAATGTTCGTCGCGGGCCGCATTCGGCCCGCGAGTTTGACACCCCTGATGTAGTGCTATGCTACATAGAGCAACGCTCCGCCGCGACCAGAGCGGACACCATTTTTATGACGCGTTGGCGTAATTTGGCTTCAAGGGAGAGGTATTCTTCTCTTCGGCAAAAAAATTTAGCAGATTTTTTCAAAGCAATGTAGTTCAGTAATAATTAGTTCAGTACATTGTCCAACTTTCAATATTCTTGTGATTTTCAGAAACTTACTTTATATTACTTAGTATCACTGTGATTGTATTGTAACCTTTCTTCTTTTTAACTTTTGGTTTCGGATTATCGGGACTCTACTGTAATTACGTTTTTGCTATTATAGTTAAAAATTATTGTAT
Source organism: Dolomedes plantarius (assembly GCA_907164885.2). Taxonomy (NCBI): domain Eukaryota; kingdom Metazoa; phylum Arthropoda; class Arachnida; order Araneae; family Dolomedidae; genus Dolomedes; species Dolomedes plantarius. The sequence continues at coordinate 132,952,836 of OU015493.1, read as the reverse complement.
AATGTGAACATTAAATAAAAAAAAGGCTACATATCTGAACCGGATTATACGGAAAAACAATGTTTTACTGTACTGGTCACGTGTACAGTTGAAACTAAATTTCCATTGTTATGGTAGGAAAATCCAACTACGTCCATATTGGATATGGGTTGAATCAGACACTACTAATCTCTCCTCTCTTCTTTGTAGATAAGTAAATAACTTTCAATCTTTATATTTCTTATAATATATAAACCAATTAAATATCAGAGTATTGTCCATAAAGGATTAAAAAGTAAATTAGCTTATTATTCCTCTCAACTGACGTAAACTCACCACTAAATTTGCTGACGACTCAAGCGCGACGTCTACTATTCAAGACATCACCTGCCGTAATCTCTCCCTCTGGTTCTGGATATATATATAGTATATATAAATGCAACGATAAAAAAGCTTGTTCCTTGTTTTAACCAAACGCGTATTCTAAATTCTCTTTTCTAACAAAATACGACTCCTCTTCCAACATGCGACCTAATAACGTATTTGGTAATTTATATTTGCCCTTAAGGCACATGCAGATCTTTACGGTGTCACTACCCCCCTTCCCTCCTCTACGCATATTCGGCGTATATAAATACACCTATATTTTGGGAGTAATGAATATAAATATGCTAATAGATTATTAAATCCTTTTTCCCGTACTCGCATGAAGAAATATTAAACATGTATTTTTAGGCAATTTTGTTTTAGAAAACAATTCCAAAATTCATAATATTCAGAGTAAGCTATACGTTCATACCGAGAACAACATCAAAAAGTTCCAATTTCTTTTCATTGTTTTATTTACATCAGTATTTAAAAACTCTCGAGCGGTAAGATTAAAAAAAGAAAATGATTTTAATGTTTTTTATTCACTTATTTATTTTTTATTTCTCGGTTAACGACTTATACATAAATTCGATCCTTCACTTCTACAACTAGCCATTTATTTCACAAATAAAAATTAAACAAATAATAAAAAAAAAAAATCTTACACAAAAGTAATCCTTTACCAAAATCCAAGCATTGGATTTGCCCAAACTAGACGCTTTGCTGTACATTAAATGAAAAAAAATATATATATACTATTAAAAATCACTTGCTTTAAGGGTAATAATCATTATTTATTCATGCTGTCGTGGATTTCTGAAGTCCCATTTGTTTTATTTATTAACTTAACACACTTATTATTTCAAACGAAAATAAACCTGCTGGAAAAAAAAAAAAATAACATTTCCTTTGGTAAACGCAGAAATTAAGTTGCAAAATACCTGAGCATCTGTGTAAACAAAATTTTTTCAGTAAGATCCATCATTTATAAATGCAAACACAATTCTTAATTTTATCGAGGATTTCTGACGCTCCCTCGCATTAACTCTAGAAATAGTAAGTAGCATGATGCAGGATTAAAAGTAGACTTGCTGATGAACTGTAGACTGGGGAGGGGGGATTAAAAACACGAAAGTCATGGTTATCTTAAAGCCTAATGCGCGACATATACTTCTCAGGTCACCGAAATTGTGTAGGTCAGTGATTTTCAACCTTTTTTTCGTCACGGTACACTTTAAATAATTTAAAAATTTGGCGGTACACTAACAATGATAAATTTAAAGAATTTTACTTAGATAATTGACTGATGTACCAATAATATATTTTTCAAAAATAGCATACGAAAAAATTCGCAGTGACGGCACACTAAAGTGCCGCGGCACAGTGGTTGAGAATCACTGGTGTAGGTGTATATAAGACCTGACCCCTATTTTCGAGAATCGACTTCCCCAGGAAGTAACCTCAAAGATCGTCTCTGGGCTGAGTTCTAGAGGTGTACTATATACCTGCCGTGCCATTACCGAAACTTCGCCATCTCATAGTGTTAACTTGAAGGATCAGGAAAACTTGACCTAAAAAAAAAAGCTACCAGTTTTAATGTGTTAATAAGAAGTGCTACAAACGAAAGATACCATTATTCTCGAAGATGGGAGGGAAAAAAAAAAAAAAAAAAAAAAAAAAAACGTCGTTTCTCACTTGTGATGATACTTCAGTAATTCACTTAACACCCCAGTGCTCAATTACAGAGGCTTTCCTGTTAAGAAACTGATTTTCCACAGTTTGACATTTAGTTTTTTGACTTTATAAAAAGTTTTTGAAATAAATTGTGATGAATATAATGTTAACCATATTTCAGAGTTGCTATCATTTTATCAATAGCTTTAGTGGCAATTTAAAATATTTACGGGAGCTTTTAGTGTTTAATGAATTTTATACCTTTTTAAATATAAATTTTCTGGAAACCCATAGAATCAAAATACTTTTCATTTTACAGAAAATTAATATGGAAAACAAGTTTTCGTTAACGTATATATTGATCATTCAAATTGATTTATACTTCAAATTCAGAAAAAAATCCCCTAGATTCTATGTATGCTTCAGTAAAAATTAATGAAAATGCTCATTTACAAATTCAATAAAATATACAAACATTCATCTATTGCATATCCAAAAATTATCCACAAAATGAAAATTCAAGGAAGTTGCTCTGCTTTGACCATTTTGGAGCAGCTAAACTAAGCAGTGTAAAGCTTTTAGTAGCAGCCAAAACGCAAATTAGTGGCAGTGCATCATAGTTTCTAACCTTTATCAGACCAAGACCCCCCCCCCCCCCAACCTTATTTCCTTCCTGTGCCATTGAACTTTTCGAAGACATCATACAGGTAAAATCAATGATGTTTAGTGGAGATCTATCCTTGAAAAATGTCAGAGACCCACAAAGCACCAAAGGCAGCCAATAGACTTCCATATGTAATAAGATTGTGCAGTCTTTGTTACTGTAGTCAAAGCTGTGGAAACAGCCTTAAGTAAATTTGATTCAATGTAATTCACAGCTTTTGTTGCTATCTGTAGAGTCTAATGCAAATGCCCTGCTAAGTTTTTGAAACAAAAGTGTTAGTGAAATACACAAATCGATTACAATATACTTCTATCAATTTCTTCTCAAACAGTCTGCTGGAGGCTTCTACTGTGCATCTGATTTATATGCAGTTGATAAAGCAATTCCTTCAGTGGAAAACAGAAGTATTTTATTCTACCAACATCTGTATGTGAAAACTAATTTTTGCTTTCCTTTGTGAATGCAAAAATTAGTTTTGCCACTTTCAATAAGGTTTGCCATCAGTAAAATTTTTTTTGGGTATGTGGCCAAATTTATAAACCTCCATAATGTATTCATTTACTGTAATTTGTCAGTTTGTGTTTCAGAGCAGCTTTGCACAGATATTGGTAAACAATTACACACATCCCTAAAAATTACACTTTTTCAAAGTATTAAAAACTTTAAGGCACATTTGGTATAGGGGTATTGTAAGACAGTTTGACTTATCTTCACTTTAATGGATATTGGTTAGAACTATTTAAAACTCATTATACCCATATGTTGAGTAACACAAGATATAAATTAATGGCAATTCACACACACAAAAAGAATTTTATCAAAAATATAGAAATTCACTAAAAATTTTCTCGTTATATTTTTTGGTGGTGAGACATGGAAATACAAACGAAGATGTAAACAAAAGTTCATTTTTCAAAATGTCATTGAAAAAAATATTGCTATTCCACTTTACAGAAGGAGATGACAAATTGATCATAGTATAAATAGTTTGTTTTAGGTTGACCAAGCCCACAAATTCCAGAGCAGTTGTTGAACCTGATATTAAACTAAACTCATTTTCTCATGATATCAAACCATGCAGAAACTACACACAATTAGTTTTTTTAAAATTATGATCATTACTATGCTTAGCTCATAAAATGTCACATCTGTCCTAATTTTCACCAATTTTTATTTCAAACCACTGTACTTCTGAATAAGTGCATATCAATTAAATATGGTACTGTAAATACTACTTTAAACATAGGAGACCAAGAGCATAACAGCCATTTTGATAATGTTCAATACCTCTATTCTTTGACACGTATCCTTCCAATTTGCTTTGAATGCATAATTATACATTATTTCAACATTGAACATAACATAGCTTAAATCTGGAGTAAAAGATAAAAAGGGATAAAATTTTGCTTCCTTAGTTATTTCCAACTACTCCATTTAACGATATACTTAGAAAATTGAGGGCATGGGGGGGGGGGGGGGGAGGGGATTTTCAGAGAATATATATATACAAGACTAAAGTCCGAATATCAATTTCTTTTTAGAAGAATAGGAATTAAAGAATTTCTTATGAGAGAAGCAACTTAAGGTGACAACTAGGTTAAAAAAGGTATAATTTTTCCTCAAAAAAGGTTAAAAATAAAATTTGAACCAATAAAACAAAAATCCAAGCAAATATTTATTAATTGTCAATTTTATTACAAAAGTTCTTAATGTCTCATTTAATATACTGACCCATATACTCCATTTAAGACTAATTTACCACTTGTTCAAAACTAAAAGTAATAGTGTTTTGAAAAGTATGGACACAATATTGGGAAACACTTGGACGTATAAAACATGTGCCAGTTCTTTAAACTGCATCTGGTAACATGATAGTCCCACTAGGAAATATTGCTTCCTGTTGTGAAACCATTGCCGGTGCTTGAATAACATTAGAGGTTTAATTATCTAAGATGCAAATTGAAAAGGGCATCCTGAAATTATATCGATTAATGTTATATGAAACAAACAGATGATTAAAATAAAATCCGTACAAAATACCCTGCAAAACTCCTAAATAATCCCTTTATCTTAATGTATAGGAAACATTTAAAGAGACAAAAAAAAGTAAATGCTCTGCCAATTAATAAAGCAACAGAATAGCGATTTTTGCAAGTCCTATTAACTTTTATTTTTTTAAATATCCTATTTTAATTTACAGCCCTCGGGTATTTGGTATAATAAACAAAAACAAAACGCATACTCCTGCAAGTATTCAAATTGTCTATAGATGGGCAGAAGGAATTTATTCATATTGTCAATTAAGTTACCAGATAGTTGTACAGAATACGAGAATTGTCCAACGAGTTAAAAGACGCGTTAATCGGATACAAACAAACAAAGCTAACTTACCCAGAAGACTTTAGGAGTTTAAAAGCCATTTACATTACATCTTACAGAGCGTGGAAAAGTCGGCCATTATGCATACTCGCACACTTGAGGCGGAAAAAAAGTTCTCTCTGCCAAGTACTACTTCATTTCGAAACACCAAAACAGACATGCATATTTATCAATGTGCAATCAAATGATCCGCACAGAATTAACGGATCTTTAAAACACCTTCCAATGTTATTTATATTAAATATTTAAATAACACTCAAGACCAGAAAGAGCACCACATAGAATTAAAACACAAGTATTTATTTAAGACATTAAAATGATTGATGTAGAGCTCTGGATATCAAAACAGAACTAACGTTACAAAAGTTTACGTAAACAAAAAAAATTACATAAAATTTAAAAAAAAAAAAAAAAAAAAAAAAAAAGCTTTAAAATCTTTACTTAAATTAACAGTTCGTCAAGAGATTACGAAAGCATGACGCGTGTCTGATGAAGGAATGACCAATTTAGAATCCACGAGCTCTGGAAGGCTTGATTGTAGACTTAACCACCGAAACCGTAGAGTGTACGTCCTTGACGTTTCAAGGCATAAACAACATCCATAGCAGTGACAGTCTTTCGTTTAGCATGTTCGGTGTAAGTTACAGCATCACGTATAACGTTTTCCAGAAATACTTTCAAGACGCCTCGAGTTTCTTCATATATCAATCCAGAAATACGTTTCACGCCACCACGACGAGCTAGACGACGAATAGCTGGTTTGGTGATACCCTGGATATTATCACGAAGAACTTTTCTATGACGTTTAGCACCTCCTTTTCCTAGCCCTTTGCCGCCTTTACCACGACCAGACATATTAGAAACTTATTACAAGAGACGTACGCCAACCGAACCGATGAAACTGAATCGCTGGTTCTATGACACTGACGCGTAAACCTGGGAGACACGGAAAACACAAAAGTACTGGCGGACGTAAAAGAAAAACGTATATAAACCCTGATAGGCCAATAGGAAAGGGTGAAGATAATGACGTTTACCGTACGTGAAAGAAAGCTAGATTTAACTATCATTTTACTAAGTTGTTGCCAATTTGCCGTTTACAGTAATACTAAAATTATAAATAAGAATTTACGAAAGGTAAAATATTTACTTTTTTCGAAATAACGTATTGAATAATTATTGTAGTTTTCAGATAAATTTAAAACACACCACCCTCCGTTAATCAATAATTTTTTTCCTTTATTTAAAATGTATTAGTATATAAAATGTTAAACTCCTAAATCAAACTAATCCGCTAACTAATCATATAAGCTAGTTCGAATAAAATGTTTATTAATTTTTATGCTCATCTAAAATATTTTTTAATTTTAAGCCTTAACTTTACAGTTAACTGACATTTTTTTTGCTGTTGTTGTTGACCGGAAAACAAAACAAATTGCACAAAACGATGCAATGTTGGTGAGACAGCTCGAATTTCATGAGCGGTGCTCGAAATGATTGTAAGATTGAAAATGTTGTCCTGAACACTGCATTTGGCATGTAGTCAAACTGTGCATAAGCATGGATTTGAATTATATATATATATTGTGTAAAATTGAACTCAAATTTGAATGTTAATTTAACCTGATCGTTTAATCAGTATTACTCAGTCCACAGTATGTATGATTTAATTTGTTTAGCTTTGTATTTAATCGCAAGTCATATATTATTTTGTGAGTTACATCAGATGTGGATTCATTTTTGGGAGAAAGACAAAATACTATTATATCGAGTTGATATTAGGAGTGTTATTTTCAATATAAAATTTATTCTAAGTGCCTTCTTTACCATAGTATTTATTCTGTTACCCCCAAATTCTTCTTATCTGCCAATAAAAATTGCATTTCCTGTTGTCTATATCATCCAATCTTATATTACTTCCCCAGACGAAAATGATGTTCTAGAAAAGTGTGATCTTAATATTGGGTATGGAGCAGCCTTGTGGTATTACAAGAATTATCTAACCTTATTTTTTCCTGACAATTTTCTTGAACGAATAGAATTTTTTGAAAGTTGGAACAAAGTTGATGTTGAAAGGAAACTTTTCTTACTGATTCCAGACTCTTGTATTGCTAAGCCATATCTTGAAGATGAAACAGACTGCATTGAAAGATGTCAAGAACTGCCAAAGTGTGAAAAAACTAATTCAGGTTTTAAAGGTCGAATTTATAATATTACAATCTATCTTGTGAAAACTAATTTTGGGAGGAAGCGAATGGCTATAGAATATGCCCAACCTTTAAAAGGATTATTTGCTTTTAAAGAAAAAAAATTATTTTCAGAATCGGAGATGTTTTATCAACGCAAATTATTTGTTGAATCTCTTCACAAATTTCTTAACGATGGGAATGATTTGTATAAATACTGTGAAATTGTTGAATACAATGACAATAATAGAAAAGTATGTGATGTTTTGATAGAGCATTGCCAGTTTGGAAATTCAACCTATGAAATTGTCTAGATCTCATGTATGGCATTTTTCTTTACTTTGTATAATGCCTTTTGCCTAGTTCGCAAGTTTTTTTGACAAAAATGTATTCTACCTTTTAACCATGACCAAACTTTTTTTCTGCGCAGAATTAAAAATGACATCTTTGTGTAAAACTTTGGAGACTGTGACTATAAACTATATTTCCATAAATGAGATAAGTTAACTAAAAGAACTATTTAAAAGCTCATATAATTAACTCTGAGCTCTTCCTTCAAAATATCAGATTAGAATATTTTGCTTTATATAACTAAAAAAAAAGTGCAATACTAAATTTAACTGCACACTTTCATTGTATTTTATTATTATTTTATAAAACTATAGCTTACAGAACCAATTATTTAAATGAGAATTTCCATGTTGTCAAGGTTTTAAAATTTATTGATAAATGAAGTATTAAGCTTTATTAAGTACTATGTTCACTTCATATTTTAAAATTGTATCTGTGATATGCATGTTGCATCTCTTTCATATTATTTATTACTTGTTTTTAAGTTTTGTTACATTTAATGTTTTGTATTTTTATAGATAGAAACTATATTAGGTGTTTAAATAAAACATATACGTTTTATTTTGCATAGTACTTTTAAAATTCATTATACATATCTCATCTATTTTTTAAGTAATATCTATCTTTTTGTGTACTTGTTTTTGAGTTAAATATATGTAAATTATCATAACATACATAACTTAACAATAAAAGAATGTTATTTATGTTTGTTATATTCAGTGTTTTAAACCTTTAAAAATATTTTAACATGTAACACTGCATCATTTTAAATCCTAAAATAGAGTTAAAAAGGTCACAAATTTTTTAAATTTTAAGCATATATTACATTTTAAAGGGTAAGGATTACATTTGGATTAAAAAAAAACAAAAACGTTAAATTAAGTCATAATAAACTGCCTCGCTTTCACATATGATATAGGGGAAACTAGGGAGGTTTGACCCACCCTGTCTTTTTCATATTTACAAATTTATTTAGCTGATGACCACCACATGGCAGCATGGTATCAAGCAGAATTACATGTTGTTTATGTGTGTTAGCCATTTGCAAGTAGAATCATGGAGAAATCACTTGTGATAACATTTTCAGCCAGAAAAGTAGTTTTTTTTGTTGCAAGCTCTTCTCTCCTGTGTCAACTGTCATTAACATATATAGAACTAAGTTGAATTATTTGTGTACTTAGATTAATATACTAAAAGACAGTATACTTATTTTTTTATTTTTACTTTTTTTAAAATGTGTTTTTTAATTTTTTTTCTAAAATGGCTATTAAGGGAGGTTTGACCCATAGCAATTCTGGGAGGTTTGGCCCGGGTCAAACCTCCCCATTTAGTTTTAAACATGATGGTAACTTTACAACATTCAATTAGTTTTAAATAGAAATGTTGCTCTTAACTCAAATCAAAGAATTTTTGTTCTTAATTTATGATCAAAATAACAAAATGAAATATAAATATTCATTTGAAACACTTCCTGTTTATGCATTAATATGATCAACCTTAATATAAATGAAATTTATTTATTCTTTGTTACTAAATTTGTTTATTAAGAAAAAAAATCTAAAAATCTCAATCCTTGAAAGGGAGGGAGGGAATGGCCCTCCAGCCTCGCGAATGACACTCCTGATTCAACCCTGTAAAGACAATGGGATAACTCTGTTAACTCTACCACCCCATACAAGCCATAGGTTGTAGCCACTTGATAGAACTGTTTTCAGTCTCTTCAAGACATTTTATAATTCTGCTGCCAGTGATTTTATGGTCACACACCCAGGTAAACCTATTACAATATATGATATTCCAGATTTTGTTTGCAAGTCATTTTCGAAAGCTTTTACTCTAGAAAACATACAAAGCTGATTTGCTTGTACTGGAATTTGGCCATTAAATTCAGGTATTTTTTCTGAATCTGATTTTCTTGCATCTTATGTCACAGATTGACCAGATCCGGATGTTATAAGTTTGTCTTCTGCTGCATCCTCTAATCCATCTACCAGTATATTAAGTCTGCCAACAATATCTCTATCTCCATCAACATCTACAAGTTTCACCTCTTCCAATCCTAGTATTCCATCTACAAGTTCAAATTCACATTTTACAGCACAACTAATAACACCTGAGCAGCTGAGTGTGTTTCCTAAAACAGGACCTAGGAAAGGCAGAGGTAGAGGAGGTAGAAATTGTGCCAAATCCAGGATTTTGACAGATACCCCTATCAAAGCTGAAATTGAGAATGAACGTAACATGAAAATGATGAAGAGAGCTTCACAAAATATTGAGAAGAAAGCCAAGAAAAAAGAAAATAATACATTTGTCTTTAGATAGTGAAAATGAACCAGAAAATTTTCACGTTTCAAGTGATAAAGATTACGATTTTGAAGACTCCCGAACTAGCATTGAAATTGGAGATTTCATTATAGTAAAATTCACAACCAAATCTAGTTTCTTGCATTATATTGGACGTGTCATAAAAGTAAATGAAGATGATATTACTATAAATTTTCTTAGAAGGTCTGATGCATCTATCTTCAGCTTTATTTATCCAGAAAAAGAAGATATTGCAACAGTATCCAAAGGAGATGTCATTAAGCTCCATCATCCAATGATCAGTGGAGGCACTGAAAGAGTTGCTTTGAAAATAAAATTTGACTGTGACATTTCTAACTATCAGAATCTTTACTGATTCAAACTAAATACATTTAACAATTTTAGTTTGTATTATTTTTAATCATTAAATAAATATTTGGTAATTCCCTAGACATTTAATTATTGCCTGTAGGTTGTAATGATATTTTTTTACACATGTAACTATTGCTGTGTAGTTTTTAAGAACCCTTAATTCCTGTGGGTCAAACCTCCCTCAAGTAGGGAGGTTTGACCCAGTTTGCACACTCTTGAAAAATCACTAAAGAAATGTGTAATTTATAATTTAACTAAAAAAATATAATATAAAAAGATGATTAACATTATAAACTATGAAATAATATCAACTTGGAAATTTTATTACATTAAAAAAAAGAAAAATATTTTTGTAAAAAGCGGGTCAAACCTCCCAAGTTTCCCCTACATTGTTATGAATTATATCTAGTAGTTCTGAAGTTTCCTTTATATATATTTTTTCTCTTAACACTTTTGCTGCCGATCTCGCACCAGCACGTGATGTAGTGTCAATGCTAAAGAGCCAATCACACGTTATCGCGTGGTGTGGAGTGATGTCTCAATAGCCAGTCACACATTCGCGCGGGAAGAGCTGCGCTTCAACATTTATTCTCAGCTTCAATCGGCATTATATGATAGGTGTGTCTGCTGGCATTGGCGTGGGGTAAAGGTTAGAAGCTAGCTGTAAAGGTATGTGGTTTCGAATTCATAGCTTTATTAGTTATTAAAAAAAATCTTGTAATATGAGTTGTAAAGATGATAATTCTGCAGGACCTTCATGTCCCCCCAAAAAAGAAAAAAGGCAATCTAATAAGCCTCTAACAGATGATGAAATTGCAAATTTGTTGGCTGAGCTTTTGGACGATTATCTGAGTGATGTTAATTATGACAGTGATGAAGAATTCATTCCTCTCCATGGTACCTATATTTCAGATTCTGAAGAGGAAGAGTTGTAAGGCATGTAAGAGGCGACATGTCATCATCATGATTCCGCTATGGTAAGAAATATAATTTGGTAAAATGACTCCACAATAATGGAACAATTTCCTTTTACAAAATCAGAGTGTTTGTTGCAACCGTTTCAGGTGACAATCCAATTGATTACTTTTGCCATTTAGCAAAAATATCTTGGATGAAGTAATTAAACTAATGATTATGCTCATAAAGTACTTTGTTGCCACGAAACAAAGAAACATTCTAGAATTAATGGTTGGAAGGAAACCACAAAAGAAGAAATATTGGTTTTTGTGGGATTAATTTTACATATGGGAACTATAAGAATAAACCACATTCAAGATTACTGGAAAATATACTTTTTGGCTTGAATGTATTCTAATACAATGAGCAGGAATCATTTTCTTTTATTGCTGAGGGCATTGTACTTCACAAAAATCCCAGAGCAAAATGCAGAACCCCCAAAGGATCTACTATATAAAATCAGAAGTATGGTGAATTTGTTCAACATACGATTGGCTGAAATATATTACCCAGGAAGAAAGATTAGTTTCATTTTAAAACAGTATATTCCAAACAAATGCCATAAATCTGTATGTCAGAGATAAACCATTATAAGTGAATTTTCTTCATTTTTGATATTTTTATTGTAAGTGTCTCCCTTCGGATGGAGCTTCTTTGAGGAAAACTATCCTATATGCAAAACAAGATGGTGGGTGAAATATAGACTTATAAACTATCGTATATGCAAGTCCTGACGAGAGGTAAACCATCACAAAGCTCTCCTGAAAAATGGGAAAATTCACTTATAATGGTTTACTTTTGACTTAGAGATTAATGGTATCAAGTGATATATAATCACAACACCTAATGGTATAGCTATCAAATTTATGGTGTATACTGGCATGGTTGATGATTCTAGTGGGAAAGGACATGCACAAATAGTGTTGAATTTATTGGAAGGAATGCTAGCTTTAGAGCATAGTGTATTTATGGACAATTATAATATTAGCTGGCAAAATGTCTTGCTGATAGAAGAACTCATTGTACTGGGACAATCAGAAAGAACAGGAAGACATTTCCGAAAGAGGTTAGCAAGAAAAATCTAAAGAAAGGGGAAACTGTAGCAAAGTATGCTAATGGTGTAACGATCGGCAAATAGAAAGATAAAAGAGACATAAATTACATGTCTAATTAATACAAAAATTATATTGTAGAAACTACAAACAAAAGAGGCAAAATGAAATCAGAACCACTTCCTTCTATTCAATATAATAAATTTATGACAGGTATTGATAAGCAAGATCAGATGCTTGTCTATGATTCATGTGAAAGAATATCTATTAGATGGCCTACCAAAATAGTTGTGCATATTTTGCAATTAATGGTTTCAAATTCTCACTTTCTCTATAACAAATATTCCACTGAAAATATGTCACTTTATAACTTTCATTTATCAGTGATAAGGTGTTTATTGAAACCACAACCTGTCCTTCATGCTGCTGTGTGTGATTCAGCGGTATCAGAAATGTGCTCACACCGCAGGCAGATAAGAAAGGTGAAAAGATATTGCAAAAGCAGTGCAAAAGTGTCTAATTCCAGGGAAAATGCAGATACCATTTATATCTGCAAAGTTTGTGATGGATCTACTGGTTATTGCCTAGATTGTGCGAGTTGACCAACTAATAAAATTTTTAAAATATTGTTTGCGCATATTGTAAATATCATTGTAACCAAATTATAATAATTCATTATATTAAATATTTGTTAGTGATAAAGTATCATACAAAAATACATTTTTACACACCACACACCATGTAATGTGGCATTTACGGAAATAATTTCACCTTTAGTGCATAACAGGCACTGGTTAAATAATTTAACCAGTGCCTATCATGCGCGGGTTCATAGTTAAAATATTCTATCAGGAAAGGCCTAAATATTACTTAGTAACATAATCATATTTTATTACCACTTTTCAATCATATTTGTTATAAAATGTAAGTCACCTTCTCGGAAAAAACCCATTTCTACGGCAGGTCAATAATTATCAACACATCCTCAAGTGACTGGAAGTAAAAGTGTTAAAAAAACAAGTTTATAAAATGTTAGGACAAAGCTACACTTGAGTACAGTTAGTTTATTTCAAAAGTTACATGTTTCTGTCATTTATAAGTTTTACATACAAACTTTTACTAATTGATGTACGGAAAATAAACAGCCAAAGCTTATGGAGGTGCATAGTTTTGTTTTAATAGATAGTCCAACAACTATTGATTATTTGACCACCACTTCAAACAAACTAGGACAAAGTTCATATTGCATTCATAAGTTTTTGTAATGTATTAAGGGAATGATCAAGAATATCTGTTTTAATCACTAATTGGATATTAAAAAAAAGTTCTAGATCAGGGGTACTCAAACTGCAGCCCACCAAGCTTGAATATGCAGCCTGAGACACTATCAAGCAGGTGCTTTTCTAACCATAATTTTAGAAATGAGTATCTGAAAAATACAAAACTACAAAAATGTGCCACTTGCTGCTCATGTTGTTTGCATAAATGTATCTTTGTGAATCATCCAATTCAAAAATGAAATATGCAAAGAACGTATATGAAAATCAACTTAATGATTCTTACCTTCATGACGTATTGAGGACATAAAAAAATCTCACTCAATTTTAAATAAACTTTTGAATGCATTTAGGTTTTGAGTTTTGTTTTTTACGTTATCATATTATGAGGTAGAGTGTACTATGTTGCGGCCTGTGTAACGTAGCAAACATATGCATGTGACCTGAGAGCAAAAGAGGTTGAAGTATGGCTATTCTAGATAATGAATTTTCCAAATGGAGTCTAGAAAAAGGAAAAATAAAGGAGCTCTTTGGAAAATATAAGGTCTGTATTCCCTGCGATTATTTTTTTTATTAATTTTCAACTGCAGACAGTGAGAAAGGCATCTTAACGATTTAAAAAAAAATTCATCTGGATATTGAGATAAAAATGTTAGCATAAACAGATCTAGTCCTTTGATTCCTTGAATATCTTTTGATAAATTTAAAAAAAATATTTTTGTTGGCTTATTTGATGAAAGGTTTTTAACTGCCTTAACCTGAATAAAATCAACTGTGATATTAACAAACATCACTTTTTAAAATTTCAAATGAGAAGTCTATTGAATTTTCTAAAAAACAAATACACTTTAGACATACTTTGTGATAGATGAAACATACCATGAAAACAAAATGGCATAGCATGTATTATTTTGTTCCTTTTTGTCCAAGAAATTTTCTTTTAAAATGAACATTATACACATGTATGTATTTTAAGTTGATAAAAGCTTAATTTTATATACTTATGTAATAAACTGTGCTTTCAAATTGAAAAACTAAAGTAAGATAAAAAATTCATTAGTCAGTGTTTGAATACATTTATTTACATGGAATATATATATATAACACACAAGACTATCTTCAAACATGAAATTTCAGTCAATAATTGGCACATTGAGATCACACAAAACTTTGTACAGGAGAGAAACAAGAAAATACTGGCAATGATGAAAATTTTAATAAAAAGCCATTAGTTTCATGCTGTGTAGGAATAATGAATAGTGGGCAGAAATTAAAAAAAGGTTTTAAAATTTTACTTAGTTCTTACACAATTAACTCTTGATTCAAAATATGATACATAAATGTAATTATAGTTCTCAGAGAGCTGTCAGTCTTAGAACAGGTGCAATAAAAAAGAAAAACCCTACCGTTATTTAAGTCTACACTTTAGCTTTGTTTCTTTTGTAAAGTATTTTATTTTAGCTTATATATTAATAATAAGTTAACTATACGGAAGACAGGATACTTAGAGATAAGACAGAAAAATATATGAATCAACTATAACAATCTCTAAAAGTACTTAAGTTACATATCCAGAAAATGTTTGTGATTTTCCATTAATTTCACAAAACAACTAATAAAACTCCATACAGGCTATAATACCAACAACCTTAGCTACCATTATTAAGCTATGCATAGTGTGCACATTTTAAAAAGTGAAATTATGAAAAGGTGTACACTTAAAAGTTTAACTACTGTTATCATAACATCGGTTGACACAATTTAGGGATGCTGATGGGACATTTCTCCCCAAATCTAATTATTGACAGTTTAAAGTGAGATCATCCTCTAGTTTTAAACTCATTTCTTCATAAAATCCACTAAAATCCAATCTGTAAAAATAAAAGAAAGTATGTTGAATATATGCTATTAACAAACAGATTAAAATTTTAGTAATTAAATTTATTCCTTAAACCTTAACAAAGTGATTACTCCAGCTTTATATATATATATATATATTATATATATATACACTCACCTATATAACATGTTTATAATTTTAGAGGTATGTTTGTTCTGGTTAACATTATGCAAAATTCGCAGCATACAAATGATAGCTTTATCAAAATTCTGTCCAAAATTTTCAACTTGAATCCGGAAATTTTCTTGTGTTGCTGGGCAACTTGACATCTGAAATATGTAATATTTTGAAAAATTTATTATGATATATAACATTTAAATTACTAAGCAGTTTTTGATGCAATTTTTAAAACTCATTAATTTATTTCACAGTATACTGTACAACCAATGAGTAAAAGGGTAAGTATTTAACACATTCTGATAACCTTCTATTACAATTAATTTTTTTGTTAACTTCTTGATATAATAACAAATAAAAAAACCCTGCAAAACAGTTTATCAAAATTTTTTTCTTGGGGGGGGGGGGGGGGGAAGAAAAAGGTCAATTCAGACATAATAACCAAGAATATTGGTAATTGCCAATTAATAAAGAACATATCAATCAATTTTAATAAGTGTGTAATTAAAATGTAGAATTCTAATTTATATTATGATTTGCAGTACATGTGTATAACAAATGTATAACACCAAAGAGGGCCCAAGGTAGCCTAATGTTAGCATATCAACTTTTGGTGACGAGGGTGCTCAGTTTGAATCATGACAAGTGCCATTAAATACCTTCGTGTCTAGGCCAGATATGAGTACATTAAATCTGTAGACTGGAAAGTCCCTCTATGAGGTCAGAGAAGGTACAATTCCCTCCCCCAGATGTTGCCCCTGGGGTTGCTCGGTCAAATGTGGTTGATGTGGCACATAGCTAAGACTCTGACCCTTGTGGTGGTATTGTAAACTGGAGCTATACTCCTCAGACCACAAAGTCTACTATATGGATCTGGTCTGGAACTCCTGGCAAGGGGCATTAGCAAAAACAACACAACAGTAAAGAACTATGGATTGATATACACAGAATCCACCAGAAATATTTATATAATTATTATTTTTTTAAAACTTGTTTTGGTCATTAGTTTGAAGAGAGAATGAATACAACTCACATCTGGTAAAGTGAGTTCCCCTATTGAAGACAGCATACCATTTACCATGATAGATGAATCAGCTGAACATCTCATTGTACTCTAAAATGAAGAAAATGAAGTTGAGACAGAAATAAATACATTACAATTTATTATACCTATAATTTTGCTTAATCATCCCCTATTGGGCTTGAAAAATAAACACACACACATGAAAATTTCAATGATGCCGCATTTACTTGATCAGACTATGCAATCTTCATGTGATTTACTGGTGTGAAATGTTACAATTGCCAATACTATGCAATCTTCATGTGATTTACTGGTGTGAAATGTTACAATTGCCAATTTATTAAACAGACTTGTGGTATTTGAGCCTATTCAAAGCTTATGAGCAATAAAATTTAAATTTGTCTTAGGGTGATGTTGCTAAGAAAATTACTGGGGGGGGGGGGGGATAAATCAGTCTGTTTCTCCATACTACCCAAAACCCTTTGATTAACCTGAATCACAATTTGCGTACTTAATAGGACACTGTAGAAAATAAAGGTTCTTTAAAACACAGCCATCCAGCTCATTTCTTTGATTTCATGGTCTTTAAATTATTTTCACCCAGCACTGCTTTTTGATCTCTACACTTTGTTTCTTAAGGTCACTCATGTTTTTTAAGCCCCAGAGTGGGCAACTGTTTAATTTTCACATTTTCACAAATGCTACTGTTCTAGATTTTAGAAGTTCTGGCAAACCCGGGCAGTTTAAGATAGTATTCACCATTTTATGTTTAAACAGGAATTATTATAATCGGTGGTAAGGCACAAAATATCCACTTGTGACTTCTATGCCATAAAAACCAAATCAACTGTGCAAAAATTTCAGTAGGTACTTGTTAAATCTTTCATAGCTTTGTATGAATTAATTTCAGAGTTCAA
The DNA here is from genome assembly GCA_907164885.2 of Dolomedes plantarius. Lineage (NCBI taxonomy): Eukaryota > Metazoa > Arthropoda > Arachnida > Araneae > Dolomedidae > Dolomedes > Dolomedes plantarius. The sequence continues at coordinate 132,935,314 of OU015493.1, read as the reverse complement.
GCCATGAATTCTATAAATATTGCCAGTAAACATCCTGCAATCTAAAAATTACAATTCAAAATGAAATAGAATTCTGCTTTAACAAACTCTTTTCTCTAATAAATGTTAAAACTTTATATTCCTCCATTTTTTAGTACATTAATTTATGCTAGCAAACAAATAGCAAAATAATTTACATATCAGGCTTTTGCAAAGGGAAAACATCAGAGTTTCACTTATCACATGTCTCAAGTTATAAAAAATATATATTTTTTCAAATAGAAATAAATTACACATAAACATGAAAACCATATATCAGTTGAATATGAATAGTAATAGAATTCACAGATATTGGTGGAAATTTCAAATTAAATTTATGGAAAAAAAATTTCATACAATTATAATTTAAGAAATAGATAAAAAGTGTTTAGATGAAAACTAATATCCCTTGGGTATTTTTGAAATGCATAGTAAATGATAAATCTTTATTACTTTATTAAAAATACTTTTACTTTTATAAAGCATACACAATATACTTCTAGCGATCTGTGTTCAGTTTTTAATTTACAATTCATAAGTTTAACAACAAAACCTTCACCGATAGCACACTTTTGCCTCTTGATTATTCTTTTCAACTGTGTAATTTACACTATGCTTAAAAGTAATACAAAGCATGTTTTCAGGAATTACAAGTAAAATAAAGGGGAGAATACTAACTTGATGAAATGACATTTCTGAGAGATTATTAAATCAAATTAATAAGTTTCACACTTTCAGAAGTTAACATTTTTACACAACAATTTTCTCACATTCACTTAAAATCTAGGTAGCATTTTACAAGTTTTTTTTTACAAATTTTTGAGGTTCTTCATGCTTTAGCTCATTACAAATCTAATCCAGTAAATTACATTTTGGAAATAATAACTTTAAAATTACACATTAAATATGTAAGAATAAATAATAAAATTTTACCTCAAGAAAAATTGAAAATTCAACACAGAGTTTCATAAGAGTGCCCAATATTTGCAGTAGCTTGGGATTAGTCAGCATGCAATCATATAGACATTTATCAAGAAAGTCGTTATGACAATGAAGCACTTCATCAACATTAGTAACCTTTTGAATGGAATAAAAAAATACACTTCACTGTAAGTAAAACTATTTAATAATAAACCAAATTAAATATGAATTATTTAATGACAGTGTTTTGAATACAGACATACATAACATTTTTTCTGACATTTATATAAATCCATCATTAAAAAAAAAAAATGTTAAAATTTTCAATATTTAATATTCTTCTGTAATATACAACATAATATTTATTTCCCCAAATCAAAGCAGTTTCAAGAAATAATTGAAAATAAAAGCCATACAACCATAAAGAACATAAAATGAAAGAATAAATGAATATTAAATTCTGTACTTTCTTTCACATAATTGTTAAAAATGACTATGCTTTTACAAAGTAGTGGCTAGAAATGAAATTACAAGGTTAACTTTAAAAAATATATATATATAAATAAGTAAATAAAAACTAGACCAATAACAATTTATATACTTTCAAACTTTTTATAAGTATTACTGATAAAATATACATTTAAAATTTCTGTTTTCAGAAACATCCAAGCGATCACTTCAGTATCTTATTAAACTAAAATTCTCAGGGTAAACTTGTTTGGAGGGTTGTCTTATTATTTTAGGTATTTTGATATGGCTATTGAAATTTCTTCTTCTTCAAAATAGGCACTTTATACTAGGAAGTAATGCTGATTAAACCATTTGAAAAGTTATCTTGAACATTACAGTGTAATGAATTTCCTTTGTTGAGTTTTTTAGTATCTCTAATATCTTTTAACAAAATTTTAAATTTCTTTCACTTTGTGAAACCATACTGTATTTTCCTGCACTTAGTGTTTATTTCTGCAATTTGAAAACCCTGTTTTAAAACACATAATACAAAAAACTCTATGATAATAATGAAATGTAAGGATACTAGAAAATTCTCCTCATAAGATAATTATAATGTCTATTGAATTCTTTTATGGTTCTTGAACAATTAAACAAGCTTAGACTACAAATAATTTTTTTCCATTTCCAAAGTGAAAAAGAAATTGCTTTAGGATATATGAAAACACAATGAAATCAGAAAGAAAAAAAGGACTTAAATTAATAAATATATATACATAATACAAAGTATTTACAGAGAAAAATAGGAAAAATAGAAATTTTGTAGCCTATGAATTTATTTGTCTATTATTGAATGAAAAAAAGTAGTAGTCACCTGAGAAATTCTTTTAAAGAAATCACTCCAGTGAGGTTCAATAACTTCCAAGGTAAGATAATAGTCTAAATTTTGAATGAAGTTAAGCATGCGCTGGCGTAAAGCAAAAGCTGATGCATAAAAATATATTTCAGAAGGTGGAAGAGATTTTGCTCGTTTATTCAGCGTCCATACCCTAAAAATATTAATAACTTATAAGCTTTGTTTTATATGAAACTTATAAACTAAAACATTTCAGATTCAAAGAAAAAACTTACCTGCCTAAAAGATTCTCAATGTGTTTACAATAAAATAAATGTCGAAAAAGCATCTGGTAGCAAGCTAAAGCCTGAAAAGTATGAGAATACAATATTAATCTTAAAAAATAAATAAATAAATAATAAAATAAAATATTAATATTTACAAATAATTTACAGGAAGTATAAAGTCCAAAATAAAGTTATCAAATAATAGAAATTAAATACTTCTGTTTTAAACTATTATTATTTTTTGTTTAAGGTAATGAAAAACAGATTATTTCACCACAAATAACAACATTATAACTAAATAAAAACGAACAACACTTAAATCCAACTCATAAGAAATGAAGAAAATTATGCATATACCTTTCCATTAATAACAAGAGAGAGAGGCCACTTGACTTCATAATCAAAAGCAAAAGCTTCTAGTCCAGTTAACTGTACATCTTCAGCATTACCATATTCTACAGAAGAGTAATGCACAAATGAAATAAAAAACAGCAAGAAAAACAGAATTAAAAGGTACTTTTAAGGTTACAGTTTTGCTATATGTGTGTATATATACTATATATGTGCAATATGTACACAAAAATAAGAGGGGTGCAAGAAAATACTTATAAAGGGATCCCCTGTACAACATGAGATTCCTACAACACCATACAAAATGAGAATTTTTAATCTCAAGCACCATCATCTGATATTTTTCATTCAAGCAAGTGTGTTTATTATGTTAAATTTGCATATGGCATTTTACAATATTGTAATTTTAAGTTTATTTTGTTTGGGAAGTTTTGAACATATTTTAAAACATTGACTGATTTTTTTCTTTTAACTACATACAAAAAAAGAAGTACCTTTTAAAAGATATTTTATTTTGCTAGAATTCAAAATAAGATTGTTAAAAGGTATATGTTGCAAATACCTTACATTTAAATGAACCAACGATCCAAACAATACAGAAAAATGAACAGAAAATTAGAGCTTCTGTTGTTGCAGCAGGTTGTTCTATTTCTGTAAATAGGATGGCTAGTTTCAGGGCACCAATAATTGAGAAGATGAAAAAAGCCATCACTCTCTTATATTTAGATTGATGACAGCTTTATATATACATATATGTATATATAAGAAAAATCACTTGACACAAGTTATTAAATTAAACATAGTTTAAAAAATTTAGAAGTATTAATGAGAAAACAGAGAATTATCTGTAATCTCCACCTTTGCTGCTAACAAAAGTTTGTTTTACCATTAAAAAAAAAAAAAAAAAAAAAAAAAAAAAAAAAAAAAAAGGGGGTGGATAAACAATACAGGTTTTAATGCCACAAGATAAGCTATTCGTGGAAAAAATGCCTATGAGAACATTTATTTATTTAGAAAAAAAAAAAAAAAAGTAAGATATTGCACCAGGTTTTTCAGGTAAGAACTGTGTAACATTAACAACATACAGTAACGATTCAGGTGATCACATTGTAAATTCCATGCTTGTTTACAGATCTTTCAATCCTTGTAAAATGAAATTTTTTTTTAATAAGAGTACTTTGCTAGTATATAAAACTGCAAACAAGAAAAGCTTATGTTAAGTGCTGATTTATTTAAAAATGGTTTATACACTGTTTTGCAACAAGTGTAGAAAATTACTTAGAGCACAAAAATCTAGATTTTAAAAGTTTTACTGATACTGGATAATGTCCTAAGCCACCTGAAACATCTAAATCACCAAATGTTGAAATAATATTCCTTCTACACAGATATAATCCTTTTACAAATACAATTTATATACCTAAATTTAATACTCTTTACATCAGACAATCACTACAATGGGTTTTGCATAAAATCAATGGCAAATTTATCAAAGTTATGGTGGTAAGGACACTCTTTACAAGTCTGGGGTGAATATATCTCATATCTTCATCCATCAAATGAATAAAACCATCAACTTTAAATGACAGTTGGAAAAATATATGGCCAGAATCAGTACAAACCAGAAATATAATCTAATGAGGAAAAAACAGAATAAATATGACAGTAAAAATTGCTAAGCCTCTAGTTATAGGGGATGGTTTTTATGACTCTAGAAGATATTCAATAATTAGAGGTTGAAGAATAGGCTGATGAAACAACTTTGGAGGAAATAGCATCTGAGATAGACCAAATTTATTCAGGGGATAACACTGATGGAAATGCTGAAGTTAAAAATTTTACCCTAAAATGCTACTTAACCTTCCGTCAGGCGCAACTAATCTGTGAGATGAAATCACAAGGTTTTGTTTTGCACCAATCATCGAGATCGGAGTGAGTCTCCCTCCCACTTACAGAAGATCGTCTTCGGGTTTTCTCCAGTACTTCGCTGAGTGTTGTGAGGGATGTATTAATTTCTCAGATGAATTGCACCCCATCGTGTAAGTATTTTTGACTTTTGACTTTTTTTGTTTATATTTCTTTTTTTATACCTAAAATAGCATGTGTAATAAGTTCTAGCCCCTAATTCAGTGATATTGACCTTTATTTACTGTGAGATGAAAGAATAATCTGTCAGATTATTGTGCCCGATCGTGTAATAGGATTAGTTATTTTATTTTTTTAGAGAGGAAAGGAATTCTTTATCAAAGCAATCTACTCCCCCAATGACTTCGACATCAAGAAAACATCCTCCTCGAAAATTTGACCTGCGGAACCCTGCAGACTTGGTTGAAATCCATCATATTTTGTCGGATGAAGACGAAATATTGGCTAATTTGGACAGTGGAGATGACGAGGCCGACACTGATAATAAATAAAATGTAGAAGAAACAGAAGAGGATTCTGATACTGACCAAGACGGTGAGAGCTCTGATGAAGACGAAACGGCTGGTAAAGAATTTTATGTAGGTAAAAGTTGTCATTGTTCAGAACCTTGCGAAAAAACAAATGCCAGTTCCCTCCTGAATTTGTGAACACAAAATCTAGGGCTATAAATAGTAGTCACTTTGGTTTTATAAAGAACTGCTCACTAGTGTCATTTGTGCCGAAAAAAAGGGGAAAATGTGCTTGTAATTTCAAGCATGCACGATGATGACCAAGTTGATGCAGTCACATAAAACCCCCTAATGATTTTGGATTATAACACCATCAAATCTGGAGTTGATGTAGTTGACAAATTGTGCACTACCTATAATGTAGCAAGAAATGTACGAAGATGGCCAATAGAAGTTTTCTTTGCACTACTAAATGTAGCAGGTATTAATGCAGAAGTGATATATGTCTTCAATAACAATCCTGATTCAAACTCCAGTAGAAAGCGAGGTTTTTTGAAAGCTCAATGCAACAAGTTGTGTTTGGAACAACTCCAAAGGAGGAACATTCAAGAAAGGGAAATGCCTATTCAACTACAAAATGAACTACGTGAGTTCCAGCCTACCTCACAACATCAAGAGGTGCCTGCATCTGCATGCCACGACAGACAGAGGAAGAGGTGTTCCAAATGTCGTCAAATGAAAAAAGTTCGCTATTCAAAATATAAATGTCTGAAATGTAATGTTGAAGTATTTTGTTTGGAGCATGCCAAGATGATATGTGAAAAATGTTGATTCAGCTTTTACAGTGCCTTAACCTGGCTCATGAATAACTTTTCATTATTTTAATTTTTTGATTTTTATGATTATGTAGACTTGTTCAAAGTGAATTTTGAGTTATGTTTTTGAGAAATTTTTTTTTTGGAACAATTTGATGATTTGTTCAAATTTGTAAATGAAAACTGCAAAGAAATATTAAAATATTATCTGAAAGCATAAATATATGCAAATAAGTGAAAAGTTCAGTTTGATACATTTTTCTTTACCTACACTCAAAAATTGCATACATTAATCTGTCAGATGAATTGCGTTCAATCGCGTTAGGATTTGCATTGTGCCCGACGGAGGGTTAAAGGAAGGCATAACTAAAAATTTGGCTTCTATTTTCTAAATGCAGATGCTACCACTGAAAGAAGCAGAAAATTTAAGCGAGAACTTCATAAATCCTCAGCTTCATTCAACATAAGTTATAAAGCAGAGCAGAGAAGTTAGAGAAAATAGTAATGTAAATGTTTGGAAACTCATCCTGTTATTTTGGACTAGTTCCTGGTTTCATACATGAATTTGCATAACATGGCATATTTTAAGAACCTAACAACTGTGTAATATGGGGAGACACCTGTATAATCAATGAATGTGAATAAAACATTAATGATTGTGTCCATAAATCTACGGAAGGTTGTAGTGTTATTGCTGGATATCCTGAAATACGAGTAAATACAGAAGGTTGTTCGCACTTTATGGAAATGATTTTGATAGTTAAGTTTTATGTATAAATGCCGTATTTTATGCAGTGATTTGCTTCTATCTGATAGCCATTGTTTTTGAAAATAGCTCTAGCTCGAATTTTCCATGAAAGTAAATTTTTGCTTAGTACTGTCATGTCAGTTTTTCCTCTTGAATTGTTTTCCAAAGTCCGTTTAGTGTTCTTAGATGCCGTTTTCCTAAGGTTCGTATTAAAAAAATGAAATCGCAAAAGTCCATTGGAGAAGAGTCAGGTAATTTTAGTCCTTTCCATATAAGGCTGGAATTTCTTCTTCAAAAATTGGTTCTAAAATATTCTGCTGATAGTAGAGTGAATTAATTTTGGCTTTACTTGAGACTTTTTTAAATTTTTAATTTGTCGTTGTAACAAAATCCTTCTACTATCATGAACTCCTTTGAGAATGTTTCTGTACACTGATGTAGCCATTTCGTACGGTCATTCCCGTCAGTTGAGTAATAGAAAATTTATCTTTTTTTTTTTTTTTCTAACTACAGTCACTTAAATACACCCATGCCCCATCGAGTGTTACCACAAATTTTCATTTTTCAGCAGCTAGGTGTTTTTCATATAATTTTCTATAATTTGTTTTTCTTTCAGCAATATGCTTTGGCAAAAGCAGATGAACTTTGGGTTTAAACATCTTTTTTAACTTCAAATCTTTATGAATGATTTTACTTACAGTGCCAGAAGACATTCCTAGTTTCAATGCAATGGATCTTTGAATCGGCATATTTTCTTTTAGGATCAGAGACTTCACTTTCCTGATATTTACCTGCGTTTGAACAGTCTTAGGATGAGGTTTAGTGGTCATGTTTTCATTTTTACTTTCAGTTAGACATTTTTTCCCTTTCAAATTTAATATATTATAAATACCTATTTCTGAAATGCCATAACCGAAATTTTTAAACCACTTTATAATTTGTTGATACGAATATTTCTCCCTGGAAAGGCATTTTTTAGCTGCAGTAAGCAGTAACCTTCGAGCCATCTATCAAATTTAGGAGCCATTTTCAAAATAAATCTTTTACTTTACATTCCAATCAAAGCAATACAATAACAGATGATAATTCTGAAGTTGCTAAATATTTATCTCAAAATGCAAACGCCAAAAACAAATTACAAAATTATTTCCATAAAGTGTGAATGACCTTCTGTAATAATCCTGAAATAAAGAACGTTTTAATGTTGTTAAATATTCTTAATGCGGTTAATTTGGGCAAAAAAAAAAAAAATGATGAACAAAAACACTACTATTTTAACTTTTTTCCTGAAGGAAAGAGATGGAGAAATTCAAAGATTTATGCAACTAAAACTTTTTTTTTTTTTTTTTTTTTTTTTTTTTTTTTTGTGTGTGTGTGTGTGTTGGTTGGTTGGTTGTATTATGGGCTTTTTTAACTACGTACATAAATTGTTTAGTTTTTACATTAATTTGACTCTAAAAACAGCTCATACCAAATTGATGCTCAGGAGGAATCCTTAGTATTTTAAACATTTGAGTAAGTAAATCGTAGGGTAGAAGTTCAACTCTGAAATAAAAAAATATACAAATTAATATTCGTCAAAACTTAACAAAAGAATTAAAAACAGATCTAATACATTTATAGTTGTTTTGTAAAAGATTTCGAATTTTCAGACATATTGTCATAGTTCATAGAGAGAAATAATATGGGACAATACACTTTTCGTATTTTCAAACTTCAAAAGAACTTGATTGTCATTTTAGTGTATGATACAGGTGAAAGGAGGGGATAATTTTTACAATTTGGAAAAAACAAATAAAACAAAACAAAACCTACACCTTACTCTGAGTTTTTTAAAATTTTAATTCGATCTTTTATTTTATGGCATTTTCTAGACATCTTTTCTAATTTCATGATTTTTGGGACTGGTAGATACTGATATAAAAGTAAAAAAATTATAATTTTAAATATTTTAAAAATTTCAGCAATAGAACATGAGTGGATACAGAATGTTTTCGTATACCTACAAACTTCTATCATATTCTGAATGACAGGGTGCTATCTGAAAATCTATATCACGTAAACAAACACACACAACTAGCCATTCAAACTGGGTTGCCACTAAATAACAAAATCTCGCCAAAATCGCATGGTTACCATGCCAAACTTGGTAGGGAGGTGCGTCTAACACATCTGTACCCATACAAGTAATGCTTCAGGCAATCACATTGCAAAATTCAGAATATATATATAGCCATGGATTAACACAAATAAAACTTAAAGTATAAAATTTAGATTAAAGCTTAAAATAATTATTCTAAACAAATAATATAAACTTTTTTCAAGAGATTACTAACCTCACATCATCTTTATATTTATCCTCATTTACAACACTAGTACGTAAAGCCAACTCCAATAAAGATTCTAATCTAGTTGGCATAATGTAATCAATATCTTTCTGTAATTCTTCTTCTGCCATATCCATGAACTGCACAATAAAATCTCCTTGATCTAACAGAAAATAGTGTTTCACAGATCTAAAGTTTAAAAACAGAAGAAATTTTTATTTAAATAGATTGAAATAATTAATGAAAATAAAAAAATTATTCACCTGATGACTCTAGAAACATAAAGGCTACCAATAAAATATGTAGGATACAACATGACATATTATGATCTTTTTCTAGAAAGAAATGATTTTATTTTCTGGCGTATAAATATTAAAAATTTTTTTTCTGATACATAGTGCAAACCATAGGCTAACACAAGTTACTAATGAACAATTAGGGAAAATACCTGCAAATATGCCACTGATTTTCATCAAATATAAAGATGCACCACTTATATAAATCAGCATTATATTTTCCCAAAATGATTCAATGCCTGGCTGCACAATATGAACAAAATCATTCACAAATGTAGCAACTGTAAAGATACAAACTTTCTCAAAAGCCCGAAAAGCAATCAAATCTAGATGAGAGACTCTCCTATGTCAAGTTCTCCAGAAAAAAGATGTGCAATATAATGACTATATTTGCCAGTTTCATTAACACACTATTGGAATCTTCGACACCTTTTCCATGACATCTGTGTAAATCCTGCCTAGATAAATCTTTCAGATTGTAGGAATTAATTGGCATTAACTGAAGACAGTATGCTTCTTTAAGAGAGGTTTTAAAATTAAGACTGTTTAGCTTATAAAATAATGACTGTTGACAAAAGTATTGCTCAATTCAAAGAATTATTTTTTATCTTGACATTTAGGAGATAAGGCTGCTACATTTTAATACAAGCACTTTTTAATCACAGATTTTATTCAAATCTATTTACTCATAGATTTCTATGCAATGTGGACAAAGGTTTATACATATTGGAAAACCTGGTACTTTTTTTTACAAGCAATATTTTAATAAATACACAACATACAGTATGTTTGTAAATACCCATATGGTTAATTCAGTTTTGAAATTCATGATTTCGTCAACAACCATTAATGTACATATTTATATCCTCAGTGTACCCAGCATCCATGAACCAAAGTTATCAACAGCATAGCAGACAAGTATACTGGAGGGAAAAGAATTCCAAATACAGAATTCTCTAATTTTTAGGCAACTGACAAAGTGCAGTCATCTTGCCAAAAAGAGTATTATCTTTCACAAATCACAGCACAAAATTTAGAATGCTTAAAGATGAAAAATGCATGTGTATGTGTGTGTGTGTGTTACATGCACTTCATTTTAGATATATTTACATGATTAAAATTACTCTAGCATCAAGATGAACAACTTCACATAAGGTAATGAATCCTACTAATTGGACCTCATTCACTTCACACCAGTCATTGTAGCACAATTGAACTAAACCAGTGTGTTTTTTTAACAGGAATAGTCAATGGAATTTCCCTTTTGATACCTTTGGCTATGTTACACAAGCACATATACAAGTTATTTTTTTCTTTTGATTCAAGTAGGGATAAAAAGTAGTTTCATTGCATTTATTAAATATATTTCAAATAAAAAAGTAATACTTAAAACTGCCGAAAACTCTTATATGCTTTTATTGTAAAACTGTTCCCCATTCATGCATTTATATGAGGCAACACTAAAAAGTTGTATGCAAATGCATATAAAAAGTGCCATTGCATAATGCACATGGGAATTAGCATATAATCAGGTTTTATTAACAAATAATACAAAGAAATATATATGACGCTCGTAAGCAGGTGTCTCTTCAAAATGTTATCTGTTGTGGGTTCGTTAAGAAACAGCTTTCGGTTACACAGCCACAATATTTATTTCAACTAACAAGGACAGACATCTAAGACATATTAACAGTAACTTGATACATGATTGTCTGATCTCCCAGTACAGAACTGGCCAATTCTCCACAGATTTCAAACTTCAGAGGCATGCACAGCGCCTTCTTTTACTGAAATTCTCATTGGCTGCAACAATATACATTAAAAAAAGTTGATATGGAAAATAACTTACAAAAGCCTCCCCTTCAAATCTGCATCATCCATTAAGAGATCTAGTAACATTTTGCTTGCAAAATGATATGCAGGTTCAATACATTCCACATACTGACTTTCTCTCATAGTATATACAACAGATTTTGCACTTGGACAATTAATGCTTTTGCCTATTAAATTCAAAAACAGAGAGAGAAAGAAGTTATTAGAAAATATTAAAAAATTCTTTTTAAATCTTCATTTTTATAATGAATTTAATTTTAAGCTATCTTTAAAATGAGTCTAGTAATATTAAAAATTGCATTCTATGGGCAATAAACTGGGTAAAAGGTATATGTATATCTATACACACTAAATTGTCTTTATTATTATCATCATTATTATTATTTTGCTAATTATTCACATAAGGATTCTAAAAGATTTATTTTCTCACATGAATTTATTACTATTTTTATACTGAAAATTTTTTAGCAATATATGGGAGAAAATCCTAAAAAATATGGTTATATCTCAGATTACTAAATTTTGTACAGCATATAGATTATTAAAATCTATAATGTACAAAACTATAATTCCTTGAATCTACTCATTCATTTCTTCCACACTTCTGGGGGAAAAAAATTGCAATATATATATGTAAACATACAGAGAGAGACTGTAATATATGCAAACTTTAGAAAAGTAACTTGTAAAAACATCATCCTAACAGCAAGAAAAAAAATCATTAACAAACAAAAATGAACATATTAAATCAATTTATTTAGTTTAGTTACGTTGAACAACAGTTTATGTAACCCTAAGTGAAATAGAGTATATTTATGTCCTTTTTAATCATTGTTTAATTAGATATAATTAAAATTATTTAAAATTTACTATGTTAAATATTAGTAACTGGATCAAAGGACAGAGCTATTTCATATAGATATATGGAAAACTATTCATTAACAACATAGGAAACCTACATTTTTTTTGTATTTTTCATAGGCAAAATACAAAGAACCAGAAATCAATATATGTTAACATTAATTTCAAAATACTCTATTCAGTATATCTATATATATATATATATGAAATAAATTTAAAACCCTTTTTATTATTTAACACGCCCTTTCCAAATTCTTCATCCTAACGCAATAGAACACAGTTCCTCTTTCTTTGTTTCTACCTAAATCCAAACCGAAGTAATTTATTAATTTTTTCCCTAAGGCACGTGTGACCAAAGCTTAAATAAGAGTTATATAGCACGAACGGTGTGGAACATTCGAAAACCATCACCCCATATGACGCGACTTAATCACGTGTTAGTTTCTGACAAATTAGAAGTTTCATAGACCCGTACTCGGGAGAGAATTGCGTGCTTTCTGTAGTCTTTTGTCTGTTTGCTCACAGCCAGAAAAGATGTGAGTCTTTGCTCCTGTCAAATTTGTATGGGCGGGGCCGGGTCCCCGTCCCGGCCAGTGTCACGCGATGTGTTCGAGTAAATTTAATTGATGTTCTACGAAACAGTATCGGAAATAAAGACTTTGTATGAACCAGCTGCCTTTTTCCTGACATGTTCCAAGGGGTTTTATTGTCCTCTCCATCTACCTCACCACTCGTTACTTCGATTACACAGTATTGATCCGAAATGTTTGAAGCTCCCGGCCATTGCTTCGCCCCGCCACTGTTTCCATTTGCCTTAGCTACGACTACAAAACTGATGATTTCAACGGCCAAGTTATTTGCCTATTTACGACTACACCCTGAGCTTACACCTATTATTATCATTACATATATATATATATTGTTTACTAATAGAATTACTATTCCTTTTATACAAGGAAAATACTTATGTATAGCTACTGTAACTAATATCAATGAAAAACATTTCATTTATATATTTTAAGAAATCCCACAACTTACCACATTGTCGTATCACATTCAAGTACTTTCCAGTTCTAAGAATCATATCAGCAGCCTTTTCTAAAAACACAGGAATTTGTTCCCGTCTAACAGTATAACGTTTTTCCCAGTAGCTATAGAGGATTTAAGGCATAACCCCAGTTAAAAATTCAGAATTAAATAAGTATTGAATCATAATAGATGAAATAGAGATTATACTGAAACAAAAAACAATAATCTTGTTTATTTTCCCAGTGCATTCTGGAACATACACAATAATTTTTTCACATAGTAGTTTCAGAAACATTTAAAACTTAGAGGGTGTGAAATGGTGGATTAGGATTCAAATAGAAGTGCAACAAAATGGAAATTTGTCAAACAGATGAATTACCTAGATATATTAAAAATGTTTGTAAATGATACATTTGTCAGACAACAAAAAAACTGCATAATTTTTTTACTTTTCTATTGTAACTCCTTTCAGTGAAGATGAGAAAGGATATACTCAGCTAAAAGAGTTTTCCTCAAATATGCATTAACAAATCTAACATCAAATGAATGATTAATGAATGAAAAACATATCCTTTACAAAGAAAAAATACACCATTTTTGTATTTTTGTAGAATATAATGTTCTAACTACAAAAACTGAGAAATATCTGAAACTAGGAATACATTACATAAAAATCTGGATACTTAATAAATTAATGCAGAAGTTAAAAAAAAAGTCATGTTTATTTTAAAAACCTTTAATAAGATTTTACAGGTAGTTATAATTACAACAAAGTCTATGTGATGACATGACTAATCTTGTGCTAAGAAGTGTATGAGCTTAAAGTTAATTTTAAGTCAATAAAACAAAGATATTGTAATAACCAGTGTTTATGCTACATCATTCTAGCAACCAGAAAGAAATATAATCTTCAACAGCATTGATATGTCCACTTACTGACTGGATATCAAAAATAAATATTACCACAAATCTATTATGACACTTAGAGATAAAAGAAAAGGAGAAAATATAAAATTTACATAGTAACAGAACATAAATTTTTTTTTCTTTCCTTGTGATTAAAAATTACCAGGTGCAAAATATATAAAAGGATACGCATCACTGTATTCTACAGGTAAATCTTCTTTTTTAATGAGTTCATTATCTTCAACCAAGAACTACAAATAAAATATTATACACAGAATCCTTAAGAAACTCCATAAAATATATTGGTAAAAAGAAAAAGAACATACTTATGTACTACTCACCTCAGAATAATAATCAGAGATAATTCCCTTATAAATCCATTTTTCTAATATTTCAAAGTAAGGAAGAGATGCCTAAAGTAGAAAAAGATTAGCATTTGTTTAGTATTATTTATCGTCAAGTTCAAACATGCTGGAGCTAGAAAACAGGATAACCCGCATGGAAAAAAAAATTAATTTACATACTGCTATTAAACTAGCAATTTAGATACTGCTAGTTGTGCTATCTGATGAAAATTTACATTTAAAGCTCTCACCCAAATTTACAAATATATCTTTTTAATACAAGAATTTTTTTTCTTCTTTGGTTTCTCACCTTTGAAAAAAAAAAAAACTGATGGGGCAAAAATTTTGTCAGTACAAATTATCAGCAATATCAGCTTTCCACTCTGAAGTAAACTGGCAAATTTTTGCAAAATTTTTCTTTTAATGGAGTCATCACCAAGACAGATGTCATACAATTTACAAAATGCAATTCATACATTTGAACAGACAACAAGAAATATTTTACCAACCTTCCAATCTGAGGTCACATGGCTCCACAGAAAGAAAAAAATATATAGAAAAATTGCTGACTAAATAAGTATAAAAATTGACACATGGAAAAATTCCTGCATTTCCTTGAAGTTTACCGTTGACACTTCACACACATACACACAAAACGGGAAAAAAAAGTGTATTTCAACTTTAAAAAAAAAAAGGGGGGGGGGAGAAAAGGGGGGGGGAGGAAGAGAGAAAGAGAATTGAATACAAAATTAAATACCTAATTTTTTAAAAAAAGGGCCTCATATTTCTTCAGGACTTTGAAGGACTGTATAGACTATGTATTCACTAAGGTACTGTTGTGATAACTTAAATATTTGGATAGATTTATGAGAATGACAAAAATAAAAAAGTATATGAGCATAAAACAAAAATAAAAATCTTCCATAAAATTTTAACGAATTTTGGTATTTATTTAATGTATTATAAAGACACAAGTATTTACAGAAATTATTTTTAAGTTCTATACATCATTTAAAAAATAAACAAAATTAAAGTATGAATTGAGCTGCAAGATGCTCACTTTAAAAATTCTAATTATTTATATAAAAAATAACAGGAAAATACTTACTGCTCTTGTCAATGCATGACAAATCTCCTGAGATTTACTTGATCTAAAATAAATCATAAAAAATATCCTGTTTTCACTTTAAAAATAAAATATTTAATAATATACGAGGAAAAATAATATTACAAACACTAATTTAAAAACTAATTGGACATTTACAACATTATAATGGTGATAAATTTTAATGCTCAATTCCTTGTTTAAAATAATTTTAAAGTAGAACACATGATAATGAAATTTAGTTTTAAAGATAGTCCAGCTGAAACAAATAACCCACTATTTTTAACAATATCTATAATATTAAGGCTAGCTACAGAGAAGTTCAACGAACAGTAACTAAACTGAGATTATTTATACTTTTGACTTGTTCCAAAAAAGCCATAACTCTCTTTGATGCAGGACATTTATAAATGAAAAATACAGAAATCAACCATGCATTAGTTTCATTCTATTGATAAATAATCCAACAAATATAGATAAAAATTATACTAAAATAGACAAAAACAAACAGAAATCAAGCACTCTGGGCATCCACGCACCAACGGCAAGATTCTGCATAAGAGCCGGATCATTAGGCCCCCTGATGACGTGACCTGTCGATTACCTCTGTCGTTTTATGGTTTAGTTCCGGCTCTTATGCAGAATCTTGCCGTTGGTGCGTGGATGCCCAGAGTGCTTGATTTCTGTTTGTTTTTGTCTATTTTAGTATAATTTTTATCTATATTTGTTGGATTATTTATTTGTTTTTTCATTATGGGGATATGAAGCTTCTGCGCTATCCTCTATTGAAAATATTTTCTTTGCAGGATATGTTTTATGTTATAGTGATTTAGCAGTCTATGCTTGAATTTTAATTTTGTGTATTTCTATGGTTTACTTTTTAAATTTCATTCTTTTGCACAGGTATAACCAAAAAATGAGATTAAGGAATAAATGAATTTAAAAAAAACTTCTTTTGATTATTTGTTCTCAATAAGTTTCCATATTTAATTCCCCATTTCATTTAGTATAACATTTTTGTCAGAAAATTTTATGTAAAATTCATACATTCTCTGATCATCACAAACTATTACCCATTTCATAAAAAATGTAAAATCATTTTTAGTTTACAAAAAATGTAAGCCGATAAAGTTTGCCTTGTAGAGAAAAAGCAAGAGAATTAGAGATGCAGATTATGTTATATACTTCCTGCAAAAATTAAACGAGAAGCTGTAATACTTATAGGTTCACTTATCTCATATTTATAATACTTGTTATTATTGATAACATGTCTTGGAGTTTTAAACATTTGTGACAAAATTTCACACAAGAAACATTAATTGCAAGAATTTGAGGATTAAAATCACTTTTAACATCATAATTATTTAGGCAAGATTCTGCTGATTCTCATGAGAATTTCTAACAAATTAGACTTACTATGAAGGCGAGTAATATTACAAATATCAAATTTGTAATAATTTCCAGAATAAGTGCCTCATCTGAATATATCAACAGTGATTTAAGTATATACAGGGTGCGACAGAAAGAACGTTCCAATTTGGAATGTCAATAACAAAAGTACAAAGCAAGATAGAGAAAGAAATCTTTTACACCTGAGAAGTACACAGTATGTCATTGTCATCCATAAAGTTTTAAAGATTACATCAGTTAAATGGCGACCGTCATTTTTGATGCAGTTTTGAAGCCTCTTTCGGAAATTTTGCATGGATCTGCGGATTATGTCCCACGGAATCATTGTGATTTCTTGTGTAATTGCTAACTTGAGTGCTTGTAAATTTTTTTCTGTGGGGTTATCTCAAATCAAAAGTGTACCAACACTGACCAACAAATTTGAAGCACTCAAGGCAGCAATTATGCAAGAAATCACGGCGATTCCGCGGGACATGATCTGCAGATCCATGAAAAATTTCCGAAAGAGACTTCAAAACTGCATCGAAAATGACAGTCACTATTTAACTGATGTAATCTTTAAAACTTAATGGATGACAATGGCATACTGTGTAATTCTCAGGTATAAAAGATTTCTTTCTCTATCTTCCTTTGTATTTTTGTTATTGATGTTCCAAATCGGAACATTCTTTCTGCTGCACCCTTTTATACATGTGCATGAAATAAAAAGTCATAAAAATTGAGAATCCTACTGGTGGAAAAATCAACTAATTTAGAATTTGCACTCTAGTAAAAGCTTTATCAAGCTTAAATTTAACATAAATATGAAGTTTCCAATCAATTTATGCCAAAATCAAACAACAGGTTTTTTTTTAATATTTCAGACAGAGGAAAATTAATGGTACTTTTACAGTATGACTAGATTTTTTGATTGTATGTTTGGTGACCAACCTTTAATTTAGTGACATTTTTGGAACTTTCTGGATGAGCAAACACCCTGTTTAAGCACTTTTCTTTTTAAGCCGGAATCACTAAGCTTGAAATGCTTGACCATTATTTATGCTAAAGGACAGAGCAAGAAAGCCTTTTAACACTAAATATCTATGATTAGACATCATCATTTAACAGTCTAAAATGTGATGCAACGCTACATCTGTGACTTAACAACATCTGAATTTTTTTTTGGGGATAGAAAGAATCGCCATGATAAATTTAAATATAATCTTCCATTTACTTAAAATAATAATGACAGTACTAAAGTTATACATACCCAGTCAACGAAGTAGTGTTTTCATGAAGTACAGTAAGAACATTTCCACCAAAACAATTTCCCTATGTAATGTTATATAAACATGAAAATAATTTTAGTTAATTTTATATTTATAAATGAATAAGTAAGAAAATAAATAAGTATATAGGATATACTATTAATTGACTTATTTTTGTGATTCACATTAAGATAAACATGTCATACTGCCTTGAACAATTCCGAAATCATTAATCTAGAATGTTTTCCAGGAGCTTTAAGAAACAGTAGGCAATTTAAGCTTTAAATACACAATCTAATTTCTTGAAGAAAATTTACTTATAATATATATATATATATATAAAAGTTTTCATTTCCATAAAAACACTTGAGAAATTTTTAGAAGCAATAATTAAAAAAAAAAAAAATTAAATAAAGAATACAGAAAAACTACAATGTTGTTAACTGTAAATTTTTACAATATATTTCTTTAATTATATTATAAACATTTAGCCATTCCCATTTTACAAATATAGTTTATTGATGATATTAAACTGATACAGCTTTTTTAAGCTACAAGAACCTCTGATAGCATTGAAAGAGGATTCGTGATATATAAAATGCAACTTTGAACTTGACAAAATATTCAAAGAGTCAGATACTGTTTACTTTATGAATAGAAATCCTCTTTACTGGGCAGGCTCTGATTATGAGAGAATGTAGGATGACAATAGGGAAAAGAAAATCCAAACATAATGGTACAATGATGAAGGTCAGTTCCAAATTAAGAAGGGCTGACACTATCTGCTAAGATTTTAAAATTCTTATGGGAAATAATTACAGAACTATTGCTGCTGATGATATTCATTTCAAAATTAAAAACGGAACAGATGTGCCAGATGCACCTCCCTTGGCGACAAAAAATTTAGTCGCCAAAACAGGTCTATGCGGACATTTTACGCTTAAAATAACAGATATACACAAAATATCAATAACAACCCAAATATAAAAATAAATTCAAAACAAACTTACCAATGACAATAATAAACTTTCAAAAACATGACACAAATCCACAACAGCTACTTTAAAACATACACGAATATATCTAAAAGCGGCTGTAATAAACTTCAAAACCTTAACAGAAATGCTCAACAGCTACTTTAAAACATACGCAAAAATATCTAAAAACGGCTGTATTAAACTTCAAAACCTTAACAGAAATGCTCAACCACTTATTTAAAACATATGCAAATATATCTAAAAACGGCTGTATTAAAATTCAAAACCTAAACAGAAATGCTCAAACGCTACTTTAAAACATGCAAAAGTATCTAAAAATGGCTGTATTAAAAATATATATCTAAAAACGGCTGCATAAATACAAAAACTAAAACCTTAAAATTAATGAGAAATTTATTAGTTGGGTGGCCCCCCGCTAAAAAAGTCAGTATAATACAACTAGTCAGTCCAACTAATAATAACTAATTTAAATAAACATAAAAAACACCTTGGTTAAATATATATTTCTTCATTAAACATATATTACAGCGCAAATTCAAACAAACAATTTCCATTATATTGCCTCTATTTTAGACACTAAAATCCCCTGATATTTCTAAATTACACTAAATACTGCACAGATAATAAATAAATGAACAAAAATAAATTGAAATATACAACTGAAACTTAAAAGCTGAATTCAAACATAAACAAAAAATTCAAAAACCGTTGCCACAACATAATATTACTACACTAAAAAACGTTAAAAAAAAACCATTCGATGACGCAAAACACAAGACACACCCGAATCTGGCAACAACAAAATCCTAAAAGAAACAAAATCACAAATTGGCAACACCAAAGTAAAATCTACATCTAATACTATCCAAAATACGTCATTAATATTTCACAACAACATGGCCGCCATATTATATCACATAAACCAGAGCTCCGCAACCTTTTATCTTCCACGGCACAACGATTTTTTCCGATAATTCCGCGGCACACCACAAGAAAAAGCTTGCAAATATATAAATTACAATAAATACGTATATGTTTTTATTAGAAAAAACACACAACAAAATAGATCTATGTATCAAGATAATTATAATCATTTAAGTTTTATATAAATCATTTTGAACTGTACACCAACACAAGAACAAAAATATAAAATTATAGTTTACAAGTAAAAAAATTTTCGCTTTAAATTTTTATATTAAAATTTGTTTTTTGGTCTTTACTTAAGCCTAATAAATGAAAGTTAATTAAAACATAACTAATTTATTAATGAGATATTTGAGATTGTTCTGATAAATGTGCGTTTTATATTTGGCTCTATAATAGAAAGAGCTACAGTTCATGGTCAAGGCCCTTTAAATATGATAGTTTGTCATTTTCAATTAGAACCAGTGTCGAAAAACTTTGTTCGCTTAAGTATGTCGTAGAAAGTGGGAGCAAAATTGCAATGGCCTTGTCAGAAATTTGTGGATATTCTTTCTTAACTGAAATCCGGAAATATGAAGCTCGAGCATACATACAATGTATGGCTAACAACATGTTTTTGTTTTGTGTATAATTTCAACCCAGAAAAATTACATATTAACAAAAAGTTAGAGGAATATTTTACCTAGAAAAATATCTATTTAATGCTGTGGTTAATTTTTTTATTATCATAATCGATAAAATCACTGCGGCAGTCAATATCACCTTGCGGCACACTAGTGTGCCACGGCACAACGGTTGCGGAGCACTGATGTAAACAAACACACACAACTAGCCATTCAAACTGGGTTGCCACAAAATACCAAAATTTCACCAAAATCGCATGGCTGCCACACCAAACACAAAATCGCCAACTTGGCAACGAGGTGCGTCTAACACATCTGTACCTTAAAAAGGTTAAGTTTAAAGAGTTTGCAGAAATAACTTCAATTTTTCAAGGAATTTTACGTTATTTTTTATGGATTTTCATATAAGCTGATATATGCTTTAACACTTTGAGGTCTAAGCCTGAGTGTCACTTGGGTTCCCATTTTCTCTGAAGCAGACTTTAACTCTCTGAACTACAAAAATACCAATTATATATCTTAGCCATCTTTAAAGATATTATCTATGAACCTTCTACTTAAAAACAAAAAACAAAAACAAAACACTTCTAACAGATGCAAATTTATAAAACGATGTAGAATCCAATTTCAAATGAGGGTTAGTTTGAACATTCTTTGTGCAAATCCATACTTTGAAATGTATCACACCAAAGCAAATTTTATTAAATGATGCTATTTACCAATAAAAGCTATTTTTAGATCTTTGTAAACCATTTGGGTAAGTTTTTATTCAATTTTATTTAAAATTTTATGTTAAAAAATGTTTTCTTATGCGGAACTTTTTTTTTTTTTTTTAAACTTTAAAACATGATTTTTTCAATAATTTCTCATTAAATATTAATTCTTAGTATATTTAAATAGTTTCTACATTATGAATAAAATCAGTTTAAAATTTATAATAAAAAAATTGCTAAAATATATATCTTCAAAGTAATTTTTAAAAAATAAAGAAAAGTACCAAACACCCTCAGTCCAGAGGGAGACATACGGTCAAAATAGCTCAGACCTGAAAGTATTAAATATAAACTAAATTTTCAAGCACAAAGTCAAATTTTTGCTAGATAGGTGTTTTATTTTAAACAATTAAACTGTTTTGGACTGTTCTATATTTCCTTTTTAACTTAATAACTAAATTTAATATTATGTAAAATGTTTTTTCCCAAAATTAAGTTCTAAAATATTTAGAAACACACGCACACACAGAAATTACTCATAAATTTTTAAAATTAATTTCAACTATTCTTTAGATATAAATTTGAAAGACATTTAATTTTTCAAGTTATGTTTAAATTAGTATTAAAAGGATGTGCGTGAGTGTTACTAATATAAAGCCTATCGCAAACATTAGTTACTTAAGAAAGACAAAACCAATCTCTTAAAATCATATATCAACAGGATATAAATAATTATATGCCTTAAAAATTAATTTATATTATTTTATTTTTACCTTTATTAACTTTGATGCTATGTTGGCAATAGTTTCCATAGTAGTCATAGCTGATTGAAGGTAGAACCAAAGCTTTTGTAGAGTTAAACTGTGTTGCAAATGTTGATTTTCAAGTTGAGATATCAAAACAAAATAATCTTTAAGGAATGTTCTCATAGCAGCAGACAAAGCATGATTGACTAGACCTCGCTCATAGTGAATATTTTCTAAAAATAGAAATTAATATTTTTTCATTAAAAACAAAAATATTCTCTAAACAAATATTGATTTTATAAAAACTTAGTAATATATGAAGTACTTAGAGAAACAAACAGTTATATTTAATACAATTAATGCTTACATATTTATTTAAACAAGTCAATCAGTATATTAAAATAATAATTATCAGACAGTTCAATACAAAAAGGAGTGCATTGCAATTAAAATAATTGTCTATGATGCCTAAAATTTTATTTTTGTTTAACCCATTTGCGGTGAATGTCACGCATGTGACAGCTGCTATCTGCATTTTCTCCCGGCTGTCACGCCGCGTGACAGAGAGAAAACACTTCAGCTACTTGCTGTCACATATACATGACAGTAGATCAGAACGTTTTATTAGTTAAATTTTAGGGCACTTGATGGCATCTTATGTCCATTAAATTTGGAATACACATAGTTGTGACCTTGTTTTTGAAATAAAGAGAGATATGACTCAAATGTTGGGAGTAGTTTTTTGTAAACAAATGAGAGTGCTATTTATTGCAGCTGGCTCTCAGCTGAAGGATTATAGGGTGGGACATACAGTTCACTGTTTAGTTTTGAGGTACAGACCCTGATGCTATGAGATTTCTGATTTACACTGATAGTTAATAATGTAATAAATATTTCAATCTGTAAAACAAAAATTTGTTAATAGAGAAATTATAAATGAATAAGTATGTAACCCATATATAGCTTAAATATATAGATTTGTTAAAAAATGTAACTATTTTGGAATTTTCCGCAAAATTAGGTTTAATGCTTAAAAGACAGCTGGCCTGGAGGAGCACTTACGGGAAACATGTTAAGGGTTCAACACAGAGATGTGAATACAAATAATTTAAATCATACATTTTTATCAGATACTAATATAATAAGCTGTGATTGATTTTCTGTTTCAAATTCTAATATTGTAACTTTAAAATTTGGAATTTTCCAGAATAAAAATCATTTTGAAAGATTATTTCTAAATTGAGTAAATTTAGCTGAAAAAAGGGATTAAAATGAAAAATAGCTTTAGAGTGTATTAGCACATTTAGAGTGAATACATATCAACAAAATGTATATATCTCAGTGAAGAAAATTTACAAGGCATAAGAAAATTTATTAATTAAAACAAAAACTGAAGAAATTAGACACCTTATATTTGATATAAACAAACCACACAAAATGCTCTGAGATGATTTAACTATAGTAGACATTAAATGATTTAATATCTATTCAACACAAAACAAAAAAATTAAGCCTATCACAGCAAAAAAATAATAATATTCGTAGTTTGAAAACATTAAAATATTGTACATATGATCGCAAAAAAAGTTTGTGATATATGATAAGTTATAAACCCTTAACAAGAATACTAAAAAAAGAATTTTTAATTTCATAAGCAGTCAAAACACTTAATACTCACCTTCAACAAAACGAATAATAGTAGAATAATGAGAAAACATAGGCACTATATTATGAACAACTTGCTTCAAGGCAATATCTATAAAAAATACATTATTCTGTTAAAAAATGCACATTATATGAAAAAAAAATTATTCATGTAATATAATGAATTAAGTATTAATTCATAAATTATTTGTACACATTTACATACATATTTCAATAACATGTATGAATAAGCACACACACAGATATGAAAGTTGAGACCACTTCAATCAAACAAAAATGAGCATATTTCCTTTAACAGGGGCTACATATAACAGAGCTGCAACAACACATATAACATAGCTGCCACAAGAAGGAAGAGAAGAAAATAGTAGCATTAGTAGCCTTACAGCTGAAAATAGTAGAAAGTATTGTGATTTTAGCTGAAATTTAGTAGTACTTCTAATACACCTAAATTTGAAATTATCTGAAAAATATTTGAAAGTTAAAAAAGCCATTATGTGCCATATCTTTAAATTTCAGCCCTACAATACATCATAGCTGCCAACTTCCCAAGAAAAAAATAAGGAACACAGCGTGCAATATTTTCTAACACAAGAACAGAACTGTAGAAGTTCGCTTTCAGACAATTCTTTGACAAATTCTGATGTTTCGGATCCTTTAACTAAAGCTTTATCATCCTTCTGATTTTTAAATACATCAAATTTCACATTAAATACACATTTAGAACTAGTTATGACAGATATTTTCCTTGCCAACAATTAAAAAAAATTCGATAACTCTACTCATCTTGTGAATTTTCGGCTCTTCACTTTGAAACATCACATTATATGTTTCATAAATGACAATCACGTTTTTCATAAAAAAATGCTAAAGCATGATCAAGATTTGAGCTTAATGTAAGAAAAATTCTTCTTCCCGCTGCAATATGCATTTATTATTCATGATAGATGATGGTGACTCTGCAAGTGATTTTACTTTTTTTGCTGATTTTTGAGAAGCACACAAGGTTGGTTTTAACTGTTTTACAGAGTTGGGTGAAGCACTTGACATTAAATTTTTTTACTGGCATTGGTGAAGCAAATGAGGTTGAATTTACTTTTATTATTAGTTTAGGTGAAGCACATGATGTTGACTTTCTCTTCTTTCTAATATTGTAGAAGCTGCTTGCCGTCCAGGAAGTTTTTGTATGGTGTAAGCTGCTAGGAGGGGAAAATATGAATCTTGAAAACATGATGTAGGGGGGAAAAAGCGATGGTGCTGCGGAAGTAAAAATACGGGACATTTTTGCTTGAAAACGTATTTTCGTAACAAAGCTTAAAAAACGTAACAAATACATTTTTTACGGAACACTTGGCACATATGATACATGAAGAAAAAAATTTTAACATTGGGACAAAGCTTCTTCAAATGAACCCCATTGAATTAGCTGACTAAAGCTTCAAACTTTCATTTTATTTTTTATTCCTCAATACCTTCTTTTTTATTCTGCATTGTTAATTAAAAAGCTTAACATTTGATTTCATAACACAACCTTTTACAAAGTTACACTTTATATCACCAGTTTCAAATAATTTTCATATTTATAAAAATCTAGACTGTGTTTTCAGTTTGTATTTTCCCAGTATGCTACATATGATATACAACTGATTGGAAAAATGGTAACTCTTTAAAAAAAAAAGTACGAAGTATTTACTATTTACCACAGGTGCATATAAAAACCAACCATCGAAGAAAATATTAAAAAATAAATTATAGTTTAAACCAAAAATAATTTCATTTTCAGAATAGATGCAATGTAAAAAATATGAACAAAATATAAGGCTATGTAAATTAATTTACTTACTAGCACTTTCATCCAAATGAAAATTCCTCTTACTTTCAAGATTTGCCAACTTTTCAGTATGGATGTAATCACCTTCAATACCCTACAAAACCAATAAAACATATTAAAAATGTTAAAAAATAAAAATAATTTTTTTTTGGAATAATCACACGCTTAAATTTTTCAAAATATATTACCAACAATAATCTATATTTATAGTATGCAGAGCTGCATTGTTGAATGATTATAAACAGAGATAGCTGTCATTTGCTTTTGAGAAAATGATCCAAATTGTTTCATCAAATATTTACCCAAATATAGATTTTACTAATGCACATTCAAACTAGGTAAAATGAGCATGATCATGTCTTTTCTAAAATAACTATAAATTATAAACAAAGTTTCAATATTTGGTAATTATATGAGATACTAATTTTCAGTTATTAATGCCTACTGATACACAAATAAATACCATAATTTCCAGACAAAATGCTGTGACCCTTATGCTTTTAAAAGGTTCAAAGTTTTTAATAGCAATGTAATATTTACAAAGTTATATATATATTAAAAAAAAAAAAGGCACCTGATCACCAATAATATCTTTATTTTGGTATATTTCCAGATATTCTGCTGAATATCTGGTTTGAGTCAGCCTGCAGTTATGATGATTAAAATATATTGGAATTATCTGTCAGCAAATATGCCATTCATGTAGGTCCAGCCTAACTGGATTTATACATCACATTTATTTTCAATTTGTTTTTAAACAAATTTGTGAAAAGGTACATGTATATACATATATACAGTGACTTCCGAGTTATGCAGATTCATAAATACATGGTTGTAATTTAATTAATTATTTTTTTAACTTGTAGATGTTAGTAGATTCTCGTGTTTACAGTTCTGCGACGCTTGTTGGGTATGTATGGCCCTAAGCCTTCTTGAGTAGGCCATTTCCAACCACCAGCAGAAAAAGCACAACGGTTGCTGGTAGACAATGTGCATTAAAGAAATGTAAAGTGTAGAAAATTGAAAAAACTATTAGGCATTATTTAAGATAAAAACCAAAGTCTATTTTAATCACTAAACTTCATATAAATAACTCTAAAAATTGAACAAAACACACATAAAAAAAAACCCAACTAGAAGCTAAAAGCAACATTACTACAAAGTGAAAAGCAACAACAGCAACCAGCATGCAAAGCCGTTGGTACATAGATTAAAATGAGAAAAATTTGTCAACAGCCCGGATCTGAGAATTGCATACTGGCTACCCACTGTCCAACACTACATTAAAAAACAGCTGGTACCACTACTGTAGTGATGTCATACCAAATTGTAATCACAATTTGCATTATGTCACCACAACAGCGATATTGACATTGTAAGGCAATGACGTTGAACAGAGGCAAAGTATAAGCCAATGTCAGATCATGGTGCAGTCAACAAGCTTTCTGTCATTGAGAAAAAAAAATGAGTAAAATCTGGAAAGTAGAACAGTCTTTCCTAACAACGTTGCCGGTACGGATGAGTGGTGACAATAGTGATGCCAGTTGACAGCGAATAGTTGGGTGTTTTAATCGCACTACTCAAATTAGTTTTTGATACAAATTACAACATAAAACCCATAAAAATATGTCCAAAAAACATAAAAAGGAACAGACCATATGTAGATGTTAAAAAAGACTCATAATTACTATGGAAACTAAAGTTGAAATTATTAAATGACATGAAAAAGGTAATAAAATTGTAGACACTGCATGTGTATATGGTATGAATGAATTGACCATTAAAACTGTGATAAAGGATAAAGATCGGATTATGCAAGACGTGAAGAACATGAAGAAATGATGGAGAAATTATTGATAAATTTGTTTTGAAGATCTACAACACAAACGCATACAGGTAAGTCTTGCACTGATACAACCGAAAAAGTTAAGTATTTTTGAAGATTTAAAACACAAACACAGTGATGATGTCAATGATGGTAAATTTTGATCTATGTTGAATGTTCTGGAATGAATTAACTGCGTAAGTCGAGGACTTACTGTATATATATTAACCATTTCTCACTGCTGTATATAAATTATTTCAATTTCAGTTTCATTTATTGCATTTATGTTGGCTGATATACCCTAATGCATTATAGTAGGATATATGCATAAATTTGTGTCTTTACCCAGTTATTCTTTTAGAAGAAAGAGTGTCCTTTTTCCGAAGTGCAGCATTCCTTCTCAAAATTATAGAAACAAAAATTCATATAAAAAAAAATGATTGTAACTTTGTCAAAAGGCCATGCAAATATAATTAAAATATCTCTGAGAGTTCCATGTTTTAGGGGAAATACTTCTGATTATTCTCTGACTTTAATACCTAATGTATTTTTCTTGACAATTCTTAGTTTTCCAAATATAGTAGAAATTTTATATTTGGGGAAAAAAAAAATCCCCACTTAATTTGTTTAAGAGTTACAATAATTTTACATCACAGTAAATAAATTTCCGTTTATATACTGTTTAAACCATGAATAAGTAAGGCTGGTAGAAAACTTAATTTCTTGTAAAAAAATACCATACTTACCACGAGACAGAAAAGAATGTCATCAATGAGACGACTCTCTTGAACATTTGGTGGCAATTTGCCAATAGGGCCACTCTAAAGGCGAGAAAATTATTTGAATTAAAAACATTCCTAACAAGTAAATGGAAAATTTAATAACATACAATGAAATTTATAAGATAAAAAAAAAACCTTTAAAATCTTAAAATTTAAGGTCTGGAGATTACTCCAAATGAACAGCATTTTGCATAACACAAAAAATGCTACAATTTAGAAACTCAATATTTCTATCAAAACAAAAGCAAATATTCTTAGTAGTAGCATTAACTCTCTAAGTATCTGATACTTTTTTCTGTCTATATCTTTCAGCGGGAAAGAATATTTCTGATTAATTATTTCAACCTCTAGTTTGGTGTTCAAAAGCATCAAAGCTGTACAACCTGAAAAAAATTTTAACACCACATTAAAGATGAAATAATCTGCCAAACTTTTCAAGTTGAAAGCATGCGATGGAAAAATATATCTCAAAAGCTTAGAGGTGAATACTATTAGATAAAATCATGATAAATCTAGAGAACAAAATTGTTAAGGTTGATATTTAGTATGTCTAAAATTAACAATGTTTGTATGAGTGTGTTTACAAATGATAGGAATAATAAATATTTTATTTATTTATTTCAAGAAAGGTCAAGATATGATACATTTACTAATATCCTTGCAACAAATTACAGTATTTCAATAATTAATTTTTTTAAAAATGAAGTTACTTTCACTGTGGGGAAAAATGTGACATTAAGAAATAATCCCTACAGGTAAAAGTTGAAAAAAAGTTTGATAAAATTGCAATAAAAAGATGTACAGAATGAGAAAGTATTTAAATTTTTAAAAAGTTTTATCATTACTTAGCAACAAATACATACTTACATGCCTAAAATCTAACCTGTTCTCTGAGCTAAAATCCCAGCTCAGGTTTGGCCTATCCCTAACCCAATTAGGTAATGCATAGATTCCATGAGGGACTAAAATATCAAAGAAAATAAAAACCTTTAAAAGTCAGTATTAATAATAATAATAAATAGATGTGTTGAATACATATTTTCATCTATAAACAGATGAGAATAATCCAATTTTGAACTGATGAATTAAATAGTAAATTAATGAAGTAACTTCCTCGTGGATATCATTTTAAACAATTTGGAGATATCATTTGCAACCATAAAACAAGATTAGGTTTAAAAGGAATATTTGTTTACTTGAGGCTTACACTTATAACAGAAGTATTTTTGTATTTTTTAGACTAAACAAAAGAGAATGTTCTGGATACTGAAATTGATATCATGCTACTAATCATTAAACCACATACATTTCAGTGGATTTAAACAGGTTCATCATAAAACATTCATCTTAAGGATGCTTGGAAAAAAGTTGGATGGGGTGTAAAGAGTGTATTTAACAGATTATGTTTATAAATATGTTCTGTAAAATTATTAATGTTTAAATTTTAAAAGTTTTGAGATTGAAAGCTTAAAATGTGTCAATATTTTTGAATAATCATTAGACTACAACAAATAATAAAGATGAAGAAAGTAGCAATGCAATAGTAGGTAGAGTATTCTCTGGTTGATAGACTACACATATGTGTATAACAAAAACTTGCCTCTGTTAATAAAAATCAATGATACTTATATAGGGTTCACATAGAAGTCATTGAAAGTACACTTAATAATAATAATAATAAAAAAAAATCCTTGTAGATCCTCCACTTTTCATAGAAATGAAAAATCTTTTTAAATTTGTGACTTAAAAACCACGCGGAGAAAAAGAAAAAAAAAGAGAGAGAGAGAGCAAGCAATCAAAGATGAAGCAAGTAATGTATGCTTTAAGCTCCTGTTACAATAGATCTTATGGTGATGGCATTTAGAGAATTTGTTTTTATAGAATTTAAGGTATTCTTTATTTTAACTAAGCTACAGCGGGGGCTAATGATGAACTATCAGCCCTTTTGTTTTGTTTCATTTCCACTACAAAGAGAATTATGTTATGGGAGAATTTTTTTTTTTTTTAAATTGCATGTTATCAATAGGTGGAGTTGATTATTTTGTTTAGAAAATTACTTTTAATTGGGATGCATAATGCTGATAAAATTTGCCAATTTGTGAATACTGTTATGAGAAACCTCATAATAAAAATATGTTTTGTGTCACAAAAATATCAGTTGTTTTTAGTAAATTTAATGTTATAAGAACTAATTTCTAAAATTTGATATGTTCTCTTAGCATTTTTTATTTTTATTAAAAACAAGTTTTATATAATGTGCATTAACAGCAAATAGAAAAACAACAAATTAATCACATTTCTAAATGGGTTAATAGAGGGATAGAAAAACCTTAATTCACTAAAATGAATAGCGGGGAAGCTCTATACTATATTTTGGCTGTTAACTGCAAACTAAAAACACCGAATAATGCATATCTAGTCCATTGGAATGATCTGATTTACATATCAATTACAATATACATGAAATATCAATTATATTACACATTTTTTAAAGAAATTGCTTAAACTATATATTACCAATATAATTAGAAAACAATTTGACATTAAAAACATGAAAGTGAAAATATTTAAGTAATAAACACCATTTCTTTTGTCAGAATTTTCTTTCTTCCCAGCTGATAAAGTAGATAATACTTGACGATGTATCTGTGAATAAATAAATAAATTTTAAAAGTATTGTCACAATTGTACTACAAGAAAATTTTACAGGAGTACACAACTTACAGCCTGGACCTCTTTCTCAGTCAGTTGACCATTTAATTTCAAATTGGATTTTTCAATAATATTTGTGCTTTCACAAACTCTGTTAGAAGCTTCTTTCTTGAGGAAATTCTTAACCTAAGGATAAAAGAATTTTTTCTTTTTCTAATTACATCCTGTATAGAATATCAATAAAATAATTTTAAAATTTTTCACATTTTATTCCTTTAACACATTTTCGACAATGTTCAAAATTACAAAAAGAATAATGTGAAACTTAAATTACAGAAATAAATTATTACATTAAAAAAATTAGTGCACTTTTTCTAGAACTCTTAAAGATTCATACATTCAAAGCCTGCCCATTTCAAAGAGATATAAGATCTATATGACATAGAATAGATTAAATAAATCTGTTTCAGAGTGCTCAAATGGGGGGGGGGGGGGGGGGGGGCACGTGCCCCCATGACACTACGCCTATGGTGGTCGGCAACTTTTTTTACTAGGAGGGCATTTATCAGAAATGCAGGAGTTCGGCGGGCACTGCTGGTTGAAGAGGAGGAGGAAGAGGGGGGGGGGGGGGGGGGGATTAATATTTAAACATGAAAATATTAATGCAACATAAATTTTTAATACATAAATTCAAATTTTAATTTAAACAAAATAATATTAAAATTGGTAATACGATATTTGACATTGCAAATCGACGGCCAACTCTTTGTAATGTGGCACATAAGTTTAATTCCCAGTTCTGAGTGTCAGACAATGCCCGAATGGCTAGAGTGCTGGCTTTTGGTACAAGAGTCTGTGGGTTCAAATTCCACTCTAGGCATGGATGTTTGTAGCTGTTTGGAATTGGCTTTATATAGCAGGCCCTCATGTAGCAAAAAATTGACCGTAGCACTCCATACCAAACCAACCAAGTTCTCAGGCATTTGTCCAAATGAGTGTTAATGAGGCTTGATCGGTACTTTGATTTTAAGTATCTCCCATTGGAAAACAAAGATTCATAAGCATATGTTGATGTGCAAAGCGAGTTCAATTTCAAAGCAGGAAAAAAAAGCTGACTTACAGTGAGGGGAGAGCGATGCTGTTGAGAAAGCAGGCTTCTCAGTTTTTGATTATGATTTTTAATTTTTTTAAACTAAAATTATTCATTAAAACTATGAGTGTTTGTTGTTCAAATATCTAAAATTTAGATATTTCAACAGTGGGCACTTTAAAATTGTTTTGCGAACACCAGGGTGCCCGCAGGTATCATGTTGCTGACCCCTGTATTAGACGTTTTAAATAAGATGTTAAAAGGGGACAGTGGCTAGTTTTTGTTTAAAAGAATATTTCTAATACAATGCAATATGTTTTGTCTTCCACCTCATTTTATGTCCCATTTCTTTACATACCCGGTTTCATATTAGTCAATACCAGCATAAAGAGCTTATATCTGTGTGTATTTATGCTCAATTGGGGGAAAGTGGATACAACATAATGGATTGGGATTAGAGAGAGAATAACATTTTAACTTTACCTTTAATAAATTTCTTGGAAAGAGAATTTACTGCACTGATCATGGGTAAATAAACTAAGTTACACATTTCTTTTAAAAAGCAAAACATTAAAGTACTAAGTAATACATAATAGATATAACTATAAGTTATATATAACTACCATTACTTAAGAAGGCATATTACTACATATTTTTTGAATTATTAATACTATTAAAACATATTTAAAGAAGTAGTAAAAAGTAAAACATTTTATCTGTTCAAAGAGCAGGTAGATATAGATTTTACCTTTTCATCATGCTGAATTTTAGATAACAGGTACACTAGTGGATCAACTTCTCGAATTCTGAAAGATAGGAGTACTGATGTATTATCTGTTTTTTATTTTTTATTTTAAGATTATATATATATATATATATATATATATATATATATATATATATATATATACAGCCATCTACATCATATAGGGGTTAGTGCTATGAGCACCCACAATATGGGCTCTGGTTCTTATTCCATATATGGCATGGACAATCCTATCATTGTACTGTCCTTATACAATGGTTCACGTATGTGGTGTTCCCATACAAAAAATAGCGAACTAAATCCCAGTAAGGATGGGTGAATATTCTCAGGACAAAGTGCTTGCCATGTTGAAAAAATATATTATTCTATATAGAAAGGACTAAGGTCATAAATTAAGAGCTATTACTAAAATTATTTTTAGAGAATGAGAGAGAGAAAGGGTAATAAACAATACAAAATCCTTAACTAAGACTTACTTTGTTTTGTAGCAAAATTACATTGTATTGTTTACAAAACATTAAAAAATAAAATATTTTCACATCATTTCTTAACAAAAAATTGGTAAGTCTAGTGAAGTTTTCTTAAACTCAACAAAAAGCATTTTATTACCATAATTTATTGTATAATCTATGCAGGAACTGTACATTGAATCAAACTAAAAAGTGAATATTTGATGTACTTGTAGTGACGTTCTTGCTATCATAGTGAAAAATTATTATCTAATGTGAACATTAAATAAAAATGTCTACAAATCTGATCTGGATCAACAAGAGCCGGATAAACGAGGTTTTACTGTACATCCACTTATCTATCAATATTTTTTGTATTCAATACATTCAAGTATGGGTAATTTTATCCTCCTGGAAAAAATGGGTCTTCCTGAATGTTTTCCAGATGATTGGAGCCTATTTATTGGCAGCTCAAAGCAAATTTTGAAATGTGTCCTTCTACACAATGGGAACAAATATGGTTCAATACCAATTGATCACTGAATGAAAATGAAAGAAGAATATGACACCATAGCTTTGGTCTTGGAGAAGATAAAGTATCATGAACATCAATGGGTGATTTGTGTGGACTTAAAAGTGGTAAATTTTCTCCTTGGACAGCAAAGGGGCTACATCAAATATCTTGCATCGTGTGCCTCTGGGATAGCAGAGACAAAACACACCACTGGGTCTCTTGGGTGTAACATGAGCATTAAGTTGCGCTATTTACACAGCCACTTGGACTATTTTCCTGAAAATTTAGGACACATGAGTTAGGAACAAGGTGAAAGATTTCGCCAGGATATTAAAACTATGGAGGACCACTACCAAGGAAGATGGGATACGCACATGTTGGCAGATTACTGCTGGAGTTTAAAAAGGGACTGTTCCAAAATACATTCAAGAATGTCACGGAAAAGAAGTTTCCAAAGTGTTCAGTGACTAGTTGGTTTCATCAATGACATTTTCCTCTTTCTTGCTCTTTGTAATTAGATAAGTACTACTGCAATATTCTCTATGATTTTTATGTTCCTTTGACATTTTAATAAATATATAATAATAAAAAATACCATGTTTAGTTTTTTAATCTGATCCATGGATTTAACTTAAAATAGTGTAACGTATATTTCACTAAAATGTTATATCTTAGAAATTTGAGCTGCTAGGCAAAAACTAATGCATTATTTAAATTCAGGGCATCAAATTCATATGAAATCAGCTCCAAATACCCCAGTACCAAAACCACTGTTGCCCTGTGAATAAAAAAAGAAGAAACAAATAAAATTTTGATTGTTTTTTTTTTGTAAGTAGGTACAGAGAAATTTTTTTAAAAAGTAGTAAAAATGGGTTTATTACTGATAAATACTTTATTTAAAATTTAATGTGATTTTTGACTCTGAATTACCTAATTTTTTT
Organism: Dolomedes plantarius; assembly: GCA_907164885.2. NCBI lineage: Eukaryota > Metazoa > Arthropoda > Arachnida > Araneae > Dolomedidae > Dolomedes > Dolomedes plantarius. Next base: position 132,900,637 of record OU015493.1, on the reverse strand, counting down.
TATGATTGGGAATATAAGATGATATTCTCGTTTTTAAGCAATTGTCCAAATGTTCATCAGTAAGTTGAGATCACCCTACCGAATGACAACCAGTGTAGTGTTAGTGACGTGTTGTCCATGTTTTGCACATTTTTACTCAATGCAGTAAATAATAAAATATGTAAAAGAAATTTCAAAACAAAGTCACATGCATTCCAACACCTTCTTGGGCACAAAGATAGGAACCAATGGTAAAAGTTACAATGTGTATAAAATTAAGCAAAATATGGTTGATTGTTTCCTTGGTTACTACAGCAATTTTTTCTTACAAGAGGACTAAAAAGACTGAGATCTACAGTTTAAAGTTCACAGATTAAATTTATACCATTGTAACAATAGGACTTAAACCCACAGACTTTTAGTACCAAAAGCCAATGGGCTAGTTGTTCCTTCATTATCTGTCATAAGTTGTATAATATTCAACACAAAAAGTGTACAGTTTACTGCCAAACTATTTTGATTTAAATTTTAAAAAGTATTTGATTTGAATTAAAATTTATTTATTTTCAATGCACAATTTTATAAGATGTACAGACTTTTACTTTCCAGAAAATGCATAATCAGTGATATATTTATTACCGTTAAATTTCTCATTTAGAACTATTTAATATATATATATATATATATATAAATAATATATATTTAAGAACAATAGCATACATTATCCCACATTATTTACTATAGTGATTGAATAACTTAGGCACAATATTGATACACAATAGAATCAGCCTTTAAAAAGGTTTATAAGCATCAATCTACAACTGAGATGATTGATGTTATAAAATTATAAGAAAATACTTATAAAGTAACACTTCCCACCATTATGAAAATAAGCCTCTTTGAAAAATCAAATTACTTCATAACCCACAACATAACAAACTTTTTCAGCCCCCCCCCCCCCCCCCCGGGGCACACACACACAGTGTTAAATAAAAACACTCTGGTAATATCTACTGATTTCTACAGTACTGACACTAAGCATTAACAGTTATTTTTAAATAACTGTATATATCTAATTATAACAAATGATAGAAATACATGACTCTCAGACCGATGAGAAGATATCAGAGTAAATTTTTTCCTGGGTTATAAAACCATTTTATTTCAATACTGATACAATGGAACCTTGATTGATGGTTCCCCGAATGTGTGTCATTTATTTCATCCAGTTCTGATATTTTTTTGTTATGATTCCACATCTATAGTTTAGTACAATAGAAGCTTTTAAAAATGATAGAGGTTTCACTGTATATATATATATATATATATATGTACACAACGGTTTATATGGATTTAAACAGATACTAGATCCAAAAATGAAAAATTTATTTTGTAGGAAGGTGTTGAAGTCCATTTAGCTCCCTACAGGTAGTTAGAATAGAATTAATTGAGAAATAGGGGTTTAAAATTTTAAATTTAGTTAATTTTTATTTTCACACATAGCATGTCGAGTAGATTTTATAAATGTTTCCCCATGGGGTTAATTTAAAAAACAAAAACAACAAAAAAAGCCAGCTTGTTTTGATATAAGCATTAAAACAGCAGAGCAAATTCACTACGTAAACATTTACAGAGTACTTTAAATTTTTACTGTCATACATAATTGAATGATGTGGCCCTGCAAGAATATAGACAGGCTATGAACAAAAAAAATTAATACAGTTGGCTCTCTGTTTAACGACGATCTCTATTTAAAGACGATATTTCCCAGTCCCGGCCCCTCTGACGTTATGGGAAATGTTACTTTTTCACTAATTCTGTTTAAGGACGATTTTTCATGGTCCCTTGAAAGTCGTTAAACAAAGAGCCAACTGTACTTGAGCATTTAAGGAAAATTTAGAGGCAGAACAGCTAAATATTAAAAAATGAGAACTAGAAAAAGTATTTCCGATGTACCTCAAATTTTAGAGTATAAGTGGCATGCTATTAAATTTACCAATTAAGAATTAAAAAAAAAAAAATAATTTAAAAATTGGATGAATTCAGTCAATTTTTTTCGATACAAGTTTGATTATTAACTACTGTTTTAGTTTGAAAGTAGAATAAAAAATTATAAATGTCACCAAAAACAATACCATGTTTACTTAAATTTATGACAATGTACAGGTCAACCAGGGGTATCTTTGGTATTACAATATCTTTATCTAAATATTTTAAAATAAATATCGAACATAATTTAAAACTTACTGTTTAAGCTTCAATTCATCATATTTTTCAATAACTTTTTCAGGATGAGAAGATGATTCAGCCAATTTCTTGACTAATGATATAGATGACACCTTTAATAAAAAGTTGGTAAAAAAAAATTATAATTACTAAGCTTTTAGAGAATGCCAAAGAATTTTTTTTTAAAAAGCTTGTTCATAAAACCATTTTCCATCTTAGTATTTGTTATCCTGCTTTAATATTTAAATATACATTTAAAGCATAAATCATTTATCTTTACCCAAGATGGATTATAGGTTCAAAACATGACAAATCTTTTAGTTTTATTAAAGTTATCAAATCTCCATACAAAAAATACACTTTAAGCTATTATTTATGTTACTTGACAAAAGTGTCATGAATGGGCATAGCAAATGAAAAACAGGCATCGAATAGGAATTCCAGTTATCTCAGAAATAGAACATTTTACAAATAGGAGCATCGAGAACTTGTAAGCTTGAATGGTAATGAGCAAACTAGGACCTCATAGTATTCTTTGGTGATTGTTTTGCCCTTTTTCAAGCAATCAATGAAGATTATTCTATGGGTATCTAAAATACAGTGGCCATAACCTTTCTTGCTAATGTAACTGTTTTCGCTTTATTTGGTTTGACTGTTTTTTTGTTCCTGGCTGGCAGTGATATATTCATGTTTCATCAATTGTTATAAAAAAGTACAAAAAATTATTTGGATTTCTTTGAAACATTTCTAAATTGTGATTCAAAGCAGGGCCGTTCCTAGGGTAGCTGCCGCTCGTGAGCGAGAATAATTTTGCCGCCCCCCCCTCATACCATATGGATTAATTGAAATTTCTCTGAAATATTTTTACCTTAACCCCTTCGGCCCTGATGTCCTATTATTAGAACACATCTTTACATTACTCTATATTCCTCATTTTCAAGGATTTTAACCTCAAAACCGAGTGTCTTACTAATAATACATGGAAGAATAGCTGTACGCTATTATTTTTGCTCAGTAGATCGCAGTACGTCCCCAGCAGAGAAGATAATGGAAGCGTCTAGCCATTTGCAGCTAAAAGGTAAATGCATCTTTTATTAGTTCTCAAAATATTATTATATATAATTCCCTGCTACTTTAAAAAATTCCATAGTACAAATTAGACTCTTTATGCCCAATTCTGTGCATTTAAGTAAAAATTTAATTAGAAATTGCATTACAAATGGAAATCTAATATTTGTTCTACTAATAGGACACCAGGCCTTAGAGCAAACAAGGTGTATTTTTATACATGTTCTATTAATAGTACACCAGGTGCCTATTAGTACAAAACTTATATTTTGTTCTAGAATAAAACAATATTTTCTCTAAAAATATTGAGTTTTACTTATAATTTGGATATTTTAAGGTTTTTATTTAATAATTAACTGTATATTTTTGTCTGTTTATTCCTAATTACCCATACTGAAATTCATTTTTATTTCTTTGTAGGCAATATGCAAAGTAAAAAATTGTCCTTGAAAGAAGCAATTCAATGCTTAAACGATCTAGAGGATTCTGATTTAGAAGATATAAACTTAGATGGGTCTGAAGATGAATGGCCATCAAATTCTGATTTGTTTCACCTGATATCAGATGAAGAGAAGAAGGCGCGTCTACACACAAGCGAATCAGCTCCCCCCGTCGCCTCTTGACACATTTTGGTGTCGATTAGTCCCCCCCGCCAACGTGGAAGTATTTCGTGGCTTTGATCATTCATCTTAAAACCACCATCTGGGGCGGTCTGAGACGAATCTTCAAAGGCGCGAGGGACGCCTTAAAATCTCCTCTCGGTGACGGAACCAAAAAATCACTCCTTTCCCCTACACTTCGCTCTCTGTTTTGCGAATGTGTGCATGCAGGGTGATAGTGAAGACGAACATGATGCAACTACTACAAAAATTGTTAAGGAAAAGAAAAAACCTATTCGTTGGGCTAAATCATATGATTGAAAGAAGTCCAAGGCAACAGAGATGCAAATTGGAAGGTTGTTCATACAAAACTACTTCATTTTGTGAGAAATGTGACGTATTTTTATGTTTTCATGCACAAAGGAATTGTTTCAAAATGTTTCACACAAAATAATTGTAAACTGTACTTAAAATAAATTTTCACTTTTTGCTTAATTATAGCCTGGTGTCCTACTATTAGAACATTTTTTAATTAGTTTGGTAATTGGCAGAGCGTTATAATATTTTATATTTAAGATACTTACATGTAGAGTAGCATATCTAACCACTCATTTATTTTTTATCTGCCCAATTAAAAATTCAGGGCCGAAGGGGTTAAATGAAACAACGAATTACAGAAAATATTATAAATTCAGTTTATATTTTAATTTTACAATCTAACATAATAATTATTAATGTATTGATATAATAACCAAATGAATACGTTTTATTAAATACATACAACACATATCTATTAATACATATACTTAATAACAGACACTCAAAAAGCTTAAAAAATCTTTGCTTTTCATGCCTTTTTTAATGCAAATTCTGTTATAATATCTGATACATCTATATCTTCCGAAATGTCCTTTTCTATACTAATAATAGATAAGTCTGAAAGCCTTTCTTGTCCCATTGTTGATCTCAAATAATTTTTTATTATTTTAAGTTTTGAAAAGCTTCTTTCCCCGCTAGCCACAGTCACGAGTAGTGTTAAAAAAATTCGTATGGCAATCACTAAATTTGGAATCAGATAGATGAGGTTACTTGTAAATAGGTATTGAATCACATTTAACGTGTTCATTTCAGGGGAAATAAAGGATGCAACGTTGTCAATTTCATCGCATAAATCTTCAGCTATAATATCTTTTTCATTTTAAAATGGATCATGTAACATACTTCCCACAGATTTACATTTTGTAGACCTATTTGATTTATCTGTTCTAAGAAAATTATTTAGGTCGTTGAGAAAATTGAAAACTGTGTGATGTTGTTTTATTTGTTCGAACCTTTCTTCTATTTTTGATAATGCAGTGTCCAATATTACAAAGTAAAAATTAATTTCGAATTGGTCTTCTGGATGTTTTGGAGGCTCATCTTTACATTCGTAGTAAAATAAATGTTTTTTTTTTCGGGGTCTAACAATATTAACCAGAGGAAATGAAGGGTCGCAATCGATATCTTCTGCAATATTTTTTGCCTCTTCTAAAATATCACTAAAACCTTTATCTGACCTAATATTATATAAATATGTTTTGGTTTGCTCTAACATTAAAATAATATTTGGTAGTATAGCATTCGATTCCTGCATAGCTTTACTTACGATATTAATTTTTATTAACACATTATACCGTGTAATAATGGAACAAATAAATTTAAACGACTTAATTTTCAAAAGTAATGAATTTGCCATGTTTCTAGTTTCAGAGTCTCTAGTATTATCAGAATAGAGGGTATATAAACCATCATATATTTTTGTTAGATTGTATCTAAGAACTTTTAGCGCATTTATTCTGCTTTCCCATCTAGTATCTGAAAGGGGTTTAAGCGTTTAAGTTGGGATTTCATTTTTTAAGACCTTCCAACGTTTAGTGGATGCGGAGAAGAAAACATATAGCTCCTGTACAATTACAAAAAAGCTTGTAATTTCTAAAGACGCTTTTGCAGCGTCATTAACAACTAAATTTAAACTATGGGCCGCACAAGGCACATAAAAAGCTCTAGGGTTTAAGTCAAGAACTTTTTTTTTTGTAAACCATTATTGCGACCCTTCATATTCGCACCATTATCATAACCCTGCCCCTTTAAATCCCCCAAACAAATGTTGTGAGTCTCCAAAAAAATCTAATAAAAAATTAGTTAAACCCTATCCTGTCGAATCTGGTATTGAAATAAATCCCCAAAAATGCTCCCTAATTTCTATTTTCTTCGATTTATTATTTATTAGAACAAATCTTACTACAACAGTAAGTTGGTCTTGGTGATTTAGATCAGGGGTGGAATCTAAAATAATAGAATAATATTTATTAACTTTTAAGAGCGATATTATTTCATGTCTTATTTTTTGACCCAAAAGGGAAATAAGTTCATTTTGAATATGAACACCTAAATAATGAGGCATACTTGATGAATTTCTGCTAATTCTAGTGAGGTGGTCTGATATGGTATCATTAAACTTTGCAATTGCTTCAATTAATTTTAAAAAGTTTCCATTTTGTTGCTCGTATAACTTATTATTTTTGCCTCTAAAACTCAAATTTTGACCGTAGAAGTTTTGACCGTAGAAGTACTCAAATTTTGACGCTAAGAATTTAACAGTATAAATTATAATTTTTAACACGGAAACCCATCTATCTTTTTCCATATTTATTAATTTCTCATTTAGAGAATCAGTAGTTGTTTTAGAAGAAATTGATTTATTTAAATCAATCCAAGATTTTGAATTAGAAATCTGACTTTTTGATTTTTCATGACGTTCTATAATCTGAGTTAAATGTCTCTAATCATTATATCCCTCAACAAAGGCACTAGAAAAAGTTTTATATAATTTGCAAGGAAAACAAAATACACAATCTTTTAACTTAGAATACACTAGCAAAACTCTTGGAATTATTTCCCCGTTGCTTAATTTTTTTTATAATAAATAGATGAGAAACCTCTGTTATCTTTATTTAAAGGAAAGTTTACATCCGCTTCTGTAAGTTGGATAGGGCCTAAGGGCCTGTTCACATAGGAGTCTGTTGTGGAGCGTTAAAGTATTGAAATATATTTAACCAATGACAAACCTCCAAACGATTAGCAATGAAATTTTTAACACCTTTGATTGGTTTATTTTCATCTCAACATCATCTTTCCCTTAACGCTATGCAACGGACTCCTATGTGAACAGGCCCTAACTCTACTAAAGTTAATTTAATTTTGTCAGATAGTACGGAAGTCCAAAAGTTAGGATCCGTATAAACATCATCTTTATAAGAAAGATGAAGAAAATCTTCACGGTCTTTGGTCACCGGTTTCAAGACTTGGTTCTGCGATTAAAACATATCTTCCTTGGGGTTTGTGATTTCGGTCTCCGTCACATTTGTATCTCTGGAACTTTATGGCACCTCATGCGATCTTGCTGCGATTAAAAATGTTTTTAATGAACCACAAGCTTTCTTTACTAATTCTTCTTTTTCAAGTTTTCTTTTTCTGTATTGGGCCCCAGAAAGCTTTTTTCGATTATCAGACATCTGTAAAAAAATGAGGTTCTTTTCGTAAAGAACTTATAAAAAAGGTGCAATGTAAGTTAGCAATGCTGTTTCTCGATAAAGATTGACTTTTGCAAAGAAATGTTCCATATCGAATTTTATTTTAATTTTGTTCATATTTTAAATACAATTCCCCGTACGTTTACTTTAATAATAAAAAAAAAAAGCATTTTCCCGATTTCTGAATTGTCATATTTCACGTACCTGTTAAAAAAATAAGGTGATGCAGTTCAAAAATCAAAGTTTACACTTGCTTCTGTAGTATATGTTTAACATTTGCAAAATTTAAAAAACCTTTAAAATAGAATTAAGTAATGAATCCTATTTTTTTTTAAAACAAATATCAAACCATAAATGTATTATTTCAATTTCTAACCGCTAACCGCTCAAAAGAAAAAATATCATCAAGTTTACTTACCTGTGAAATATTTTTGTTGGTCAGCAATCACAAAATCGAGCACAAAAATTAGAGACAAAAAGCTTTGTTTTTCAGTTGTTGAGATGGACACGTTCAAAATTAATACAGTGCAAATTATCCCGGTCCGTGCATTTATAGGCTCAGGGCATAAAAGAGTATTTTCTTGCAACCTGACAAAAACTGCCCGCACCGATGCGACACGATTTGATGGGATGATGGGTTGATGGGTTAAAGCAAAAACGAACAATGTATTTCCCAACTGGTTGCGACGTGGAGTAGCACTTTTAAAACCAATGTGGTTTGTTTAAGTAAATTTCTCCATGGCCGAATTTAAATTATCATTAAAATATAGGCATTCTTGCTTCGCCAAATAAAAATGAAGTCTTAATTTAATCAAACACATTTAATTATATATAGAGACACACAGAATTACAAAACGAAATCACAATAAAAACAAGTAATATTAAAAAAAAAATTTAAAGTCAATTCCTACTTAGGTCAACAAAGAAAAATTTTATTTTAGTTACTTTTTGGTGGGGAATTGCACTGATATTGGCTCGATTCTGTGAACACCATTATTGCCGAGAAATTTGTTTCTCCCATATAAAACTAAAATTAATTAATTAAATTTAATTAATGAATTAATATTTAAAAAAACTGTATTAACATCAAGTGTTCATCCACTACATTAAAAGTAAGTTTAAAAAAATGTATTTGAACTTGAGTGGATGAATAAAAAGTATTTTATTAACGATTGAAAATTTGAACAAGATATATAAATATAGGGATAGTGTGAACTAATAGTAGAAATTGAACAACATACCGGGAGCGCAAATGGTCTGACACGACCTCAGCCTAAGACAAAATCTCCCAGAATAACCTTCTTTTAACATTTTTTGTGCTCAAACCTCATCACATCCGGCATGTGCCGAATAAACAAAAATTACACTAGATCAGCAATGTCCTGTAGACACACTGGTTTCGCAAAAGCGATAAATCTAAGGGCCTTATTATACAGAGCCACAGCTGTGGCGCATGTTCGCCACAGTTTCCCACGCCCAGACAAGCCATTCGAAGTGATACATTCAATCGTACGGAGCTTATTATACTGAGCCACAGCTGTGGCTATACAGGTCGCGACTGTCGCCTGGGTGCGTCACTTCCCCTTCTGAGTCTAAACCTTGCTGTTTATTTCCAGTTATATACTTGTAAAATGCATTTTTTAACTCTAAGTAGTTACCTAGCATAATGGTGATATTTTTATATTGATTATTTTACTAATAAATTAGTTTAAAATTTTTTTTTATCCGGGCGGCTGACTTGCCGCCCCCCCTTGATGTGTCGCCCGTGTGCCCCGCACCCCTGGGTTGGAACGGCCCTGATTCAAAGTGTTCACTAATCAATGTTTTTGATTGGTTGTTAGCAAACACAAGACTAACCTTGCCTTTAGCTTTCTCATATCCAAATATTCATGAAAAATATTAAGTACATGCTCTGATGTGATGCTAACAGCCAAAGAAATTGTACATACTTTTAATCATTTATCTTATAAAGCCTGGATTTAGTTTTGGTTGCCATTTTTGCTTCTTAAAAAGTTATGTTTCATAAATATGTGGAACTCACTTTTTACCAATGTATGGGCAGTAACAAGAGTTGACCAACTAAAATGGCTGTCAAACACAGACTAAGCATCAAATCTATTTACAACTTCACATGCATGCCCTCCGAAGTGTGCTAATGATTTCAACACAGTGGTGCCATCTTACAGATTTTTCAGACTTACCAAAAAAACCTCATATAAATAAAAATCTACTAAAATAATCCCTCTTCATACGTTTTCATCTCAAGTAAAAAGTCTGAAGTCAAATGATGGAAGATCATTATTCTGACATAAATCCACATAAAAATCAATGATTATATATTTTAAGACAAGATCATTTTAAAAGGTTCACTCCATTCAGATAAAACTCATGAAAAACCTATAAAAAGGATTTGAAACTATTATAATGAGAGACCTTCATCTCTATTAAATAACAGTTTTATACTTTCAAAAATTTTGAGAATTTAATGATTTGATATCAAGAAGGTCTGTATGTTTCAACGGTGAAATTATGATAATCTGCTGTTCTATTCATTATATGCTGTTGCCATCAATAACAATAGTATTTAAAAATAAAAATAATTTGCAGATGAACATGGGGATGAACATAATTACAACTTTGATATAAAACTTATTAGCTTACTGCAAGGGCCTGTTCGCATAGAATCCGTCAGCATCAGTGTTACTGGTATTGAAGTATATTTAACCAATTACAAACCTGCAAACGAACAGCCACAAAATTGCTAAGGTCTGAGATTGGTTTAAAATATGTCAATACGAGTAACACTGATGGATTCTATCTAAACAGGCCTTAATAAAATTTTTCTTACATATAATTTCAGAGCATTGCATTGATAAAATTTTTACTATCATTCTACAGCTTTATTTTTTTTAAACTTACTTTAGTAATCACATATGGAGTACGATTTTTTTCCAAAATTTCAGCATAATCATCACATGAAGATCCTTCAGATAATTTTTCGGTGATTCTTAAAATAAAAAATATATTTCATTAGACTATAAAGGTATAAACTTGTCTCTCATTACTTAAGTCAAGAATATTAATATCATAAATCAGAGTTGAATGTTGTAATTTTTAGGTTAAAATTTTATTTGGATTAACTATGTTTAAAAATTATGAAAAAAAAATTAAATTTTACTATGCAGCTGAGAAAGGGAATAACATTTCTCAACCAAGATGTAAGGTACACAGAATTCTAGAGAGTGAAATAAAGTTATTTCAGTTGCATATGAATTGATATAAGCTAAGATTATGAAATTTGCCCCATAAGATATATTATGGATGTATAGCTTTATGTGATTTACGTATTACTACACTTTGGGACAACCTAAACTTATCATTACTGACAATACAGCACTTATGATAAAATTGTACTTGATAAAAGTTTATAATATGTAATATTATAAAAGGGCACAATTTTATTTTTTACAGCTTTTATACGGAAAATTCTAAACACATAATGCGAAATAAAACTACGAAAGTTTAAGCAAAATTTTGAGTGATTATTTTCACGAAGCAGCTAGTAATATGTATGTGAAAATTGCAAGTATTAAAGGCACCAGGCAGAATTTGATGCATATCGATCAAGCACAAATTAAAGATAGTTATTCAAAAAAGGAGGGGAAAAATTCATACTAAAGATTAGTTAATGAATAGCCTCATAAAAATCTTAAGATACAAAATGTATGATGCTATATAAACTAATAAATCAATATTTAATAAAATAATACATATAAATTCCATATATGATCGTAAAATAAAAATCGATATTTACCCTAAAAGTTTTCCGAGCTCACTCACATGATGATGGATTTTGAATTCTCCCATTCTTTATCGTTTGCATCTACAAATAAAAATCATTAACGCGATCAAAAACATTACAGAATGACGGTATGTTAACCATCGCGTATTTAACAAATTCTACAGATGTTTATTTTGAAATCATATGAACTAAAGCAACAATATTATTTTTGGCAGCTTATCAGGAATGTTTGTTTACAAACACACACAAAGAAAGAGTTATATTTACTTGAACAATAACGGTTTCTTATAGTTATTCATTTAAGCGGCAAACTAAATAATTTAAAAACAACATAGAGTGGCGCTTTAGATGATTATAGCGTTGAAACATGTTGAGTTGTATGCTTGCATATTAAATGTTTGTCATGTGTTAGTCAAATGTATTTTAAATAATGTCAATAACATTGTTTTTTTTCACCGGGAGCAATTTATGTATGGGAAAATTTAGTACATTGTATAATTTGAGTTTAATTAATATTGGTGTGAAATTTTCATGGGTGACAGTGACTCCTATTTTTATCTTTTTCTGATATGTTTTGTCAATAATTCATCATAAAAACTGTGGAAAATTAATTTTTTCATTTCGTGTGAGGCTTTAATTGAATTTTATCGACATGATTTATGTTATTGCTTTTTTTTTTGTTTGTTTCTCCTATGCGGATGGGTTGAACATTTCGAAGAAGAAAACGAAACGTTTCTGTTCCACTCATGGCTCCGCAATTTTCGTGCTTCACTTGCAGACGACTATAACGATTGTACTAAATGTTATAAACGATGTGTGTGTATTTTTAAATTAATTCTTAAAATCATGTCGGATCTTTTTAAGTCGGCATTTGGATATTTTTCAAGCAACGCACCCAGGGAAGAGCACGGATTTGTTGGGCAAGTAGTAGAACTTGATAAACAAAAATTTAGAGTAAAAAGAGTTATTGCTGAAGGTGAGACGCCCTCATAAAGTATATATTCATGTGTTGTAGTTTGTAAATTTTTTTTTCCGTTTGTTTCTTACTAATCATTTTACCTGTTCAATTAAGCTTTCAGAAATTTTGTTATCTCTGAAATTTTCCTAGTATTGAATGTTTAAGCATGAGCAATTTCTTTGTGATATCACGGGGATTTCCTTGTTGTTTTATTTATCACAATTAAAATTCGATAATTTAGGATATTTTAATATCACCATCTTTTTATATCTCTTCTAAATAGATCCCCTTATATTTGTTTTATCAATGGAATGATTCATTCGTCTATTGAAATTATTTCTATGTCTGATATATGAAGAATTTAATGGTATGAAGTTCTGTGAAAATTCCTCAATTATTAATTTATTTAAGTTAATTTTTAAATTAGGAAGGTATAGTAATATCAAGATCCTGTTTCCAAGGGTTTGCTTTATTTTTTACAGCAGCTGTTTTACCATTGATGTTTGTCTTGAATTTAAATTTCCGTAGAAAAATATTTTCGAAACTTTAAATTGCAGTTGCGTAAATCAGATATTGTAGTATATTATTCTGCTTTACATGTGATAAAATCAGCCATTCATAATTTAATTTCTCCAGTTTTTGTATTCATTAAAATTTAAACTATATGCTTTTAATATTTTGAACCTTTTGGGGAAAAAAGTTTAATAATTATAAAATATAGGATCATACTGTTTTGAATTGAAGGCAAGGCTATATTTTGTACAGATATATTGGGTTGTGGATGCATAATGATAATGATAATAATAATGATGATCAAATTTCTTGCACCATAGTTAATCTTTGAATACTTTTTTTTTTACGTTGGTTACTTCAATTTTATGAAATAGATATACTGTAAAAATTTACGCTTGTACATAGGAACCCCACAACTTCTTAAAATTTTTAATATAAACAAAGGGATGGCTACATGTTTTGAACTAATCTATAGTTCATTGTTAGTGTGCAGAGCATTAGGAGTGATTGTCACTATAAACAATTCACAAATGCATTGACAATCTCACTTAATACTCTAAGCACTGATGATGAATTATTAACTCAAAACATATAGCTATACCGTTGTTTACATTGTGCATTTTAAGAATTTAGTGTTCCTGTCTGTATTTTCCTCAAGTCTCTTGTAAGTCACCAGCACATTTAATTTTCATTTTAATATCATGAATTGTGCTGATTTTTATCCTGATTGAATTTAAAAGGAAATCTTTGTATGCGTATTTTTTTGTGTTACATGAAACAATTTTATTCTTGAGTAATATCATAAATAAGTTATTATGAAATACTAAATAATACATATGCATGATGTAAAAATAAACTATAAAATTTTTTTAGTGAAAAGAATTAGTATTTTATTCTAATGAATTTTATCATTTCTCATATCATACCTATCGCATTTTATATTGGTAGGTGGATTTGGCTATGTATTTGTTGCCCAAGATATTAATAGTGGCAAAGAATATGCATTAAAGGTAATCTTTATTTCCTTCAGTTAGTTATTTTATTTATATTTATTGATGTTTTTGTAATTATATTTCTTTTCACTTACATTTCAGAGACTTTTAGCTGGTGATAATGAAACAAGCAAAAGTATTCTGCGTGAAATTAAATTTCTTGTATCCTTGTGTTAATGTAAAAATATTTATATCTAAATAAATGATTTTTAGGTATTTTATTATTAAAAATATTTAAATTATAGCTATCTGATATTTTGTTAGTTTGGGCTTCAATGGGAAAAGAATTGTTCCTTGATTTTTCTGAATTTAATCAAATTAAAATCTTTATAAACTGTTTATATGTATTAATATCAGAATTTAGCTCTGTAGGTAATGTGTAATATATGCTACATTAAAAACTAAACTCATGGCGCAACAGTCCGCTGTGGACCAAGTCTGGTGGTGCCTATCTCTGCTTACTTAACCTTGAGCTTGGGGTGCCATACAGCATATGTCTCACTCAGGTGGTCAACCCGACTTGGGACCCCCAGAGTTTAGTTCCCAAGGATGCTTGGTCCTCATTTTATCAATCCACTCAAGGGATGAAAGGCTGAGTCAACCTTGCCCAGTTGCAGGATTGAACCCTCGACCTGTGGTATGGCAGCTAATGTGCTACATTAAGGCATCTTTTATACTGAGTTATAATTTTCTTTCAACATCATATTGTTTAGTCATTGTTCTAACAGGTAGTTAAAAAAAATTAATCAACTATTTAAGCAAATAACATCTATCATAATATGATAGGCAATCTGGATAGGTTTTGCAGCAGTTAAAGTGGTATTTTATAATTGCTTTTAAAAATTGTTGTACTTCTCATTGTGACACCTTTTGTTCCATTCATATACTGAAGGAAAAAAAACCAGCTAAATTTTGTTTCTATTTTATTTATGTACAAATCTTAGAATTGTATGTTTAAATTTTTAGTTAAAATTTTCAAAAACTTATATTCTTTTCCATTTTTCTCTAAGGCATTTGCATAATATACTGTCTTAGTTTGTTATATATTACATACAATTTAGGAATAGCTGTCAATAAAAAGCATTTTAAATGTTTTAAAGTTTTACATTTGTTAAAAATAAAAATCCATGTTACGAATTATAAATTCTTGTGTGATATGTATTTTTGTTGTTATTATTTATCTTTTATATTATATTACAGTAGCATTACTAAATCTTTTATTTCTATATTTTGTACGATTCAGTACGATTTACAGGTGTTGATATAACTTATCTAAAGATAAAATGCATTTCTC
Source organism: Dolomedes plantarius (assembly GCA_907164885.2). Lineage (NCBI taxonomy): Eukaryota > Metazoa > Arthropoda > Arachnida > Araneae > Dolomedidae > Dolomedes > Dolomedes plantarius. The sequence continues at coordinate 132,885,634 of OU015493.1, read as the reverse complement.
ACAATTTATCATTAATTTGATTAGTAATGCCAGTTTGGTTCTCGGTTATTTTTAATAAAAATCATATTTTTATGAAATTTTATTTGTATTGCTTAGAATGTTCAGACATGAAATTAAATAGGATGTGTTATAAATCTGTAAAGATAAAATAAACCTTGCATTATTTATATCTTGAATTTTGTCTTGCTAACACTTACTGAAATATATGTAAAAATTAAAATAAGTGGAAAAAATAATGAAGTTTGCTGGTAAAATAACGTGAAAATAACAAAGCAGTTTAAAATCCTAAAACTCTGAATGGGAAGACAAACTTACAAAAAAACTAAAAATTGCTGTTGATATAATAATTGGCTAGACTGTATAAGACAGATAGATTTTTCACCAATTTGGCGAAATTTTTTGGTTGCCAAGCTGAGGCGATTATGGCGCCAGCATTGTTTATTGCGTCTCTAAAGCTCAGTATTTTTTTAGTAGTTTTAAGTTAAAAATGTATCCGATGAATTGAATGATATACAAAAGGAAATTCAAATTTATTGTAAGAATTGATAAATCCCCATGTTGAACTCGATTAATCATCTAGTATGTCAGAGGTAAAGGTTAAAAATAAAAAAAATTTTCTTTATTGTTACATATTTACTCTTACAACCTGAGACAATTTTATTTCCATAAATTGTTTGATATATTTAATTTTAGATTTAATTTTTTTCTGTAATACAAGGTTTTAAAAATTTATATTTGTAGTAATACATGAATTTTTTTTATGAGAAATTGATTTGAGTTATGTAATGTAGTGTATGTGTGTATATCCTTATATATATTTGAATATTTTAATGCTGTTTGTGTTGTAATTACTACCTTTTGTTTGCTATCCTTAATATACAATAGACCAAATTATCTGGTCATCCAAATATAATACATTTTCATTCAGCAGCTTCTATAGACAAGGAACATTCTGAGCATGGAAAATCAGAATATTTATTACTAACTGAGCTGTGCACAGGTTAGCTCTTGAATTTCTATAACTTCAAAACATACTTTTGCTTGAGCTCTGGTGTTATAGAATTTAAGTTGTTAACCTCGTTGATTGCTTTTATGTTTTTAAGACCAGAAGAATTTCTTTACAGAAAGTAGAATAGAATATTTAATCATTTTTAAAAGTTCATGTAAAAATGGATAATTTGACTGTATCTTTAGAATTCTGATATGCATAAATTTTATATTGTTTTCAGTAATTTTATTATGCTGTGATTATTTGTGTAAATGCTAAATTTGTTTTAAATTATGTCTGTAGAAAGAAAGAACTGGGATTTTTAAAGAAAATATAAGAGAAAGTTTATTCCTTTATATCTTAAAATTTTTCCTGGATCAAGATCTCAAAGAATTACCATTCCTACTTTTTAGATTTCATATTCATAAACCCGAGCAGATAATATACAGCTATGGTTTTAAGAAATTAACAGTTACTGAGGAATTTTAGGAAGAAATTTTTTTTAAATTTAATATATAATGAAACTAAATATTAGTTTTTGTTAAATACAAACATTTTTAAATTGGAAAAAAAGTTGAAAAATTATCAAGGGGTGGTTAAAATATTGTATATATTTTCATGTGCTTGTTTATGTTTTCTAATTCTAGGTTTAATTATTTATCAAATAGGTGGGCCTTTGGTTGATGCTCTTAACATGAGGCAAAGTCCATTATCATGTGCCCAAGTAGTCCAAATCTTTTGTCAGACCTGTTCTGCTGTCCAACATATGCATTCTCAAAATCCTCCTATTATCCATAGAGATTTAAAAGTTAGTATATATTAATTTGATATGCTGTTTTTATAGAAATCTAATAGTTATACATGTTAAATTTATTCATTTATTGATTTAATTTAATTTTACATGTTCACTTATTGATCTAATTATATGTTGATTACAGGAAATTCTTGTTGTTATTATTTGTATTCATATCTTTTAATTTGAAAATTTGTCTATATATGAGATAAAAAGTATTTGAATATTTTCCTTTACTCATATTTAAAATGGGACTTTTTGGATGATTAAATATTTTTGATGTTAAATTTTATTGAAGTTTGTTTAATATAAGTTTCACGAAGTTCAATATAAGTAAACGAAATTCAATGCTTAATAGAATCACTTAATGTAATTAAGTTTCCAAAGCTAAAAAAGAGATTCTAAGCAGATTTCCTGCTGCATTTCTTGAATGCTATCTAATTTCTTGTTTTATGATTGATTCCCACAAAATTTCATAGCAGTTAAAACATAATGTGATCAATGAGTCCCTTGTTGAAAGATATCAAATCATTTATTTTTAAATTTCAGATTGAAAATTTGTTGCTAAGTGCTGATGGTAAAGTAAAACTCTGTGATTTTGGCAGTGCAACAACAAAATCTCATCATCCAGATAATACATGGACTGCTATTCAAAGGAGCTTAGTAGAAGATGAAGTTAGAATTTTTTAAATTTCTTTTTATGAAATAATGCATGTTGTGATTTTCTGATTTAAGCAAAAAAACAAGTGCTTTTTTTCTTTGTCTTAAAGTATGCATTTATTTAAATTTTTAGATGTCAAAAAATACAACACCAATGTATAGACCCCCTGAAATTTTGGATACTTACAACAATTATCCTATTAATCAAGCTATGGATATTTGGGTATTACCTTTATTCTATATTAAGTTTCTGGCTTATTTTTCTAATTTTAATTCCACCTTTTATGATATTTATTGATTTTTTTACTATTTTTATAGACAATATTTGTAGTTTTAAGATTTTTGTGTAGTGTAATGTAAATTCTGTGTGAAAATTACATGTTTTTTATATTGTCCCTGATTTATGACAATAAGACTTCATTCATATATATATTAACATTTATTGTTGAATTTTACTGTAGTAGCAAACTTCATTCAACTCAGTTATGAGCTACAGTGAATGCCGTTGAACAGTAGTTATGCAAAAAATACTACCTTGGAATGCATTGATGGTTATATGTGAAAAAAATTTTGTTGTATCTTTGTCCTAATAATAAAATTTGTCACAAAAATATGAAAATAATTCATTCACTACATAGTTGTGATAGTTTAGTTTTTTAATAGCCATTCTTTAATTATGTAATATTTAGAGGTTTAGAGAATGATGTCAATGAAAAAAAATCTAATATAATTGATTTTGAGGAAACTGTTTTTCCTAGAAAAAATTTTAATATTTTAGCTTGATTTAAATTTAATTCATTGATTTGACTTATTACAATATTTTAAAGACTGTACTTTAATTCTGAGGTAGACATTTGAAGAACAGGTAATGCAAATATGAAGCATTGCTTGAATAGCTATCTAGTTTAAAGCTTTGTTATTTCAATTCATTTAATCAAAATTGACTCATGATGTTAGTTATGACGTCTAAAATTATCCAGAATAAGTTTTTTTTTGTTTTATAGGCTCTTGGCTGTGTTTTATTTTTGCTGTGCTTTAGAGAGCATCCATTTGAAGACTCTGCTAAATTACGAATCTTAAATGCAAAGTATAACATTCCAGCAAGTATAACTGATTATGAAGTTCTGCATGATTTAATCAGTGAGTTTTAATTATTGTCATTTATATAATGGTTAATTTTTATTAGTATTTACCTATAAAATTAAAAATCCAAGTTCAATATGTAATTAGCTTTTTTGTTTTCTATAGTAAAAGTATCTTTTATTATCAAGTGCTATGTCATTTTATGTCACCTACATTATTCTTCTGTCATAGTTTGTTTTAAGCTTCTGCTCTGCCGTTTCTCATTTGTAGGTTAATGTAATTGTGTCATTGTTCCTTCAGGATGCACAGAAATTTCTTTTCATAATACCTGCCTTTTATATAAAAAATGCCAATCATACATTACTAAATAATATGTTGATGTATTTAAAGTATGCATAATACAAATTAAATTTTTTTTCCCAGTGACAACAATATATAATATTTTGTATTCTACCTGGTGATGATTATGTATACTCATTGTACTTTTCATCAGTTGGCAGTAAAAATACTCAAACTTTAGACTTTTTTTTTTTTTAAAGTTTGTATATAGAAAGATTGTAAATAACTAATAATGATTGTAATATACTAATATCACAATGACTTTTCTTGTTATTAATTTAGCATTATTAATAATATTTCAAAGTATTTTAAATTATCTGTTACAGAGTAAATATAAATGACCTTTCTATTACTTCAGTATATATAGAAAATTACATGCTACATTTTCTGTTTTTTAAAGATATTTTCAATGAATGGCTATGACATTTTGTAAATTCTTGTGGATATAACATTGTATAAAGACCCAGTGATTGTTGTCACATATAAAAGAAACAATATTTGCCTGGAAATTACCCATAGACTAGGCCAGGGGTGGGGAACCTTTTTGTCAGAGGGCCACATCAGTAAAAAAATTTCTCTAGGGCTGCACTAAAAAATTATGTAATAAATTTATATATATTTTTTGAAATTTCAAAAAAAGGAATAGAAACAAAAAAAAAATAGTGTCAAATATTTAATGGTTATTTGATCCTGTTTGTGTTTGTTTTCTAAAAGATAACTTCTATATATTTGGTGCCAATTTAGATGTACGTAATTTTAGCTGATCTTCCGAATGTGTATCTGTGATCTCAAAGTTTTTATTTGAGCTAGAAGAGAAAATGTGGATTCACAACGATATGTTGAACTAAAGCCTTGAAGCATCTTATGAGCATCATCACGAAGATTGGGTTAATCAACAGTATTCTTCCAAATTTCAAAAGGATATTTTTTTTTTTGATTTAACAATGAAACTATGATATTATCTGTTGAAAGTTCTATTAATTCCATTTGAGATTTATTAGAGCATCTGAAATTTCTACAAGGTGGGATTGAAAAGCCAATCTTAATAGCAATTCTTTTGATTCAAAGTCTTTAAATCTCTCATTATAAATATCAATCAAAAAAGACAATATTAGCATAAACTTTAATTTTCTCTTTTAAAACTTCTATATCAGAAATTGTTTTGTATAAATAAGGAAAATGAAATTCCTCAAGAATTCCAAAGTTAAATAGGGCCGCACAAAAATTGCAAAGGGTCACATTTGGCCCCGAGCTGCACTTTCCCCATCCCTGGACTAGGCAATAGGTTTCTTTCCCTTGTTTAAGAGAGCTGTGCAGAAATTACTCTGTGTCAAACCTGCAGATTCAATAATCCATCCAAGAAAAAGCGAAAGAAGTGGTTTACAGATTGACATGTGTTTCTAGCCCAAATTTCTTTTATTTATTTTTTTTCCATGTGTTTCTTTAAATATTTATTCTCTTCTTTACCAGAGGGCACTTTGCAGTTGAATCCTGTAGACAGACCAACTGTTCATGATATCTTAGATCGTCTGAATGAGATTGCAGAAGCTAGGCAAATTAAATTGGATGCTCCTCTTAAGTTAGGGCAACCTGTTGGAAGTCATCCCTCTAGTCCAGGTATTAATTTAATCATTCTTGAATGTATAACTTAATTTTGGGCTTTCGGTCTAGTTTACTGCATATATTTAGGATTTGTTTATTATGCTGGGTTTGAAAATGTTTATTGTTATTGTTTTAAAATTATGTTCTGTAAAATTAAGTTTCGATTTGAGTTTTTTAATGTAATGCATACTGTTGACTAATATGTTGACTTGCTAAGTGACTGATCTCTTACTAAAGCATGTAGATCTGTTTTAGACGCATAGTTTAGTCAAAAAGGTTAGTAAAACTGAAAAGTTTCCTATATCAAGTGGGAAATATTTTGTATAAAATGTTCAAGTTCTGAAATTCACGACATGTAAACAGAATGTGTAATGTCCTTAAAAGTACTTTAAAAGGTCTTATTTTTAAAAACACAATTTTAAAGTCCTAAAAAATGTGCTTACTTTTTTCATGTAGTTGTTAAAGAGCTTAATATTTTAGCTAAGTTCTTAAAATGTTTTTATTTTATCTTGATTAAAAATACAGTTTTGCTGCACATCATTTATGATGTAGAGGTATAAAATGTTATAAATGGGATTAAATGTGTTGCAATAAACAAGGAGTTTACTAGCTGCAAAGTTAAAAAGTGATTTTAAAATGGGAATTTAATAACTAGATATAGACAAAAACGAAGTCTGAGTTTTGCATTAGATAAAATCTATATATTATACTCCCCGTGTCTCTTCCTCTTTTTCTGCTACCTGCGGAATGCAAAAAAAGCACAGGATTAACTGCTAAGTATATCTTTGTAATTTTTAACTTTGATATATGAATTTCAAAAATGAATCCATTTTTACCTATGTACTAGAAATTTGAAATTTATTTCAGCTTAGCTTTTAATACTCCAAGAAATACGTCATTCTAAAAAATTAATTGAATGATCAGGAAGCATGTATTTTTGATATGATTTCTGAAGGGTGTCATAAGTAATTAGAATCTTAACTAAAACTCCAAAAATTTATTGATCAGATCATGGGTGGACTTAGCAGAAAATTTCTAACTGTTCTTTCTTAGATTTTCTTTTAATTTGAAAAAGTATTAATTAAATTTAAATAACTTACATAAAGAAATTATGAATTTTAGTTTATTAAGATGCAAAATTCATTCAGCAAATATATTTTTCTCAAGTGCAAACAACTTGAGATAGATCTCAAGTTGTTTGCACCTGCAGGTATATATATCACAGTATTCATGCCAGATATTATAGTAAAATCTGTGCATATTTATCTTTATTATCATAGAAAAAGTGGTTAGTTAAATATTTTATGTGGTGTAATCAGTTTTGGTCAGTTCTGTACCTTTGTAAAGTTCCCCCTGTTAAATATCCCTAAATGATGATTAATTATTACTTTAGTTTTCTACATGATTTTATAGGAAATCATTCCTGAACTAATAATCATCTGCATTACCACAATTTTTAATTTTCTTTACCTTACCCTTTATATAAAACAAATATATTTGAAGAGAAACAGCTTGATCATCATCAGCAATTTTATTTATTTTCTACATTTTACCATCCTGAATGTAAATTGTTATTTTTTTAAATTTAGTAAAAAAAAAAAATATTTAATTTTTAAATTGTGTAAATTTATGGACACTATAAAACTTTATTTGATTTTAGCATTAAATTCTTGGTGTGTTGCACCAATACATTTTTTATGGCTTTTTGCTTGGAATTGCTGAAATAATATGACCAGTTAACAACATGCTTGTAGTTAAATTTGTAAATAAAAAAATAGCCCTTTTTGTATTATTAAAATCACTTTATTTCTCAAAAAATTTTGTTATTGATACACAAATATTTCTAGCATCAGTAGCAACACACTTTCAACTGGTAAGTTTATTTACTGAATGGGAAATTAACAATCTCTCCAAGACATTTTTGCAGATAAAGCATGTTTAATTATCTTTTATGAGATGTGAATTACTATATTGAAATAAACATATAAAAATGCATTATCTTAATGCTATTTTTTCTCATCTTGTTAATCAAAATCATTGTTTATTTATTTTCATGTACAGCTCATGTATAAAAATGTTTTAATAGCCTGAAATAATTGGGATTATAGCTATTGAAAAAGGGACTTATAAAATTTTGATAATTAATTCTGATTGAGTATTTGTGCATGATATCTGTACATAAATTCAGAGTAATTATGTGTGTATATAAATAAACACAATTGTGAAAGATCCAGAAAAATCTGTATTTTGTTGTAGATTGTGAACAATTTTATTTAGAAATTTATTCAAATATTATGCATGTTTTCAGCTCATCCGCCTCCAAGTAGACCACCTCCTCCTACAATTGATACTTCTGTTCCTAGTACAGGGCCTCCACAAAGACCTCCTCCTCCTCTTTCACAAACTGATCCTGCCGACCTACAAGCAAATAATTTAGCAAACAATGCCAGCTTATTTGGCTCCTTAAAAGGAGGAGCTGGAAGTTTTCTAAAAAATTTAAAAGAGCAATCATCTCGAGTAATGCAGACTGTACAACAGTAAGTTTTATGTCTTAATATAGTTGTGTAAGTGTTAGCAGTGAGAGCTGTTTGTGTATTGGAGAAATTAATATATTTCATTAGTGTGTCATGTTACTCTTGATTACTTCATCCTATTATCTGATATCTATTGAAAATATTTAATGTAGTTTTCTGTTATTTGCATTCTTTATTTTTATAGCTGTCATTTTTTTTCAGCATAATTTTATATCATTTTTTTTCTTTTAATATGAAAAGGACTGTTTCTGTCATTTCAATCTATCACATAACCAATCTCTTAATTTTTCACCTGAAAGATCTGCTTATTTTGAATGTGGATATTTTATTATTTCATTCAATATCTTGAACTTCTCTAAATTATTGTTTCTCAACCATATAATTATCTCAATATTTCTCAACTTAACCTTGATTTATATTCATATTTACTGTTCATTTTGCTCTAATAAAGTATCTTCATTGGGCAATAAATTTTAAGAAATAAATAAAAGTAATAGTTGTGAATAAGTAATAAATTATTAATATCTATAAAGCTCTCTTAATGAATAAATATTTACTTAAGTGGTTTTAGAAAAATCAGTAATTAGAATTTTGTAAAACATTTTAATACCTAAGTAAAAAATTTTAAAAATAAGATATTTTCATAGAAAATGCAAAATATGTAGTTTTTTTACATTTATCTGTTTAATTATATATATTTTAGGAATGTGTAATTCATTAATAGCAATTTGAGGCAGTAGTAATTAGAAATTTTGTAAATATTTTCTACATATTTGATGTTAAATACACATGCAATATCTTTTAAGATTATTATAAAAGTGCATACAAAAAAAATATTTTTATTTTTTGTAAATATGATCCAAACTGTACATGAAATATACTAAAAATATCTATGAAATTTCTATGTAATATACATGAAATATTATATACTGCTTGCTTATTTCTGTGTGTAGTGGATATAGTAATTAAATACATACTTTAATTACATATGTGTATAGATGAATATATTAAATACATATACATATAGCTGAATATATTAGATGGGTACAACATTCTCCTGAGTTCAAATATCTATTCCATCTTTATTTTATTCCGAAATCTTCCTGTGTTTTACACCATAATTTATTCTGCTCTGAAAATTAATTTTTTTTCTATAAATGAAATCATCTCCACCCCGTTTATAACATGCAATCTTGTTTTGCACTTCAATACTTTATGTTTATTTCTATATATTTTGCGTATTAAGTAAGCTGACTGCAATGCAAAAGTCAGTTTAATTTTTCTTTGTTGGTTGTATAAGCAAAGATTTTTCTGATTATGAATGCTTGCCATGATTTGGTTTTATGGAGCACTGCACACCATGTATATTGTGTAATTTATCTTATAAATATTTTTTCTTGCAAAATGTAGAGTACTTGGAATGGATTCATGTTTAGGTGAACTTGTGATTTCCTTCAACAACACATCAAAGTTGCCTGAGGGATTTGGTCATGTTTTCACTTTATGAGAACATTATTTATGATAGACCTGGATTCCCTTAGCCTTCCCTTATTTTATTCTCATTGCATTTTTGGTACCTTTGTTATCTTCACTATTATGGATTGAAACTTTATCATAAGTTTATATCTCCAAATTATATGGATTTACTCTGAGCTTATGAACATTTTTGCCCCAATATAGCATATTTAAAAATAGTACTGAAATTAAGGTTGGTTTAAAAATCCTGTTTTTGTTTAAATACTTTGATTTAAAAAGTGTGTTAAAAATTATATTTTGTCCCTCTATGTTTCTGCAAGCATATACTAGATATCAGCAGAATAATGAACTGTAAAATTCATTTGTTCCAGTTGAATTTTTCAGTGCAACATTTAACACAGCACTTCTAGACCACTCAATGAGTGGCTCAGATTATCAAAGTAAATGTATATTTATGGTTCTAATTTTCATAAATAATTCTAAATTTTGTTTTTCATTAATACCTTTTCAATGTTTCTCAGGTCCATTGCAAGGCAAGATTTGGACTTTAATTATGTCACTTCCAGAATAGCTGGTAAGTAAATCAAAAGTTTTAATGCAAATTGGATATCTGAATTTAATATCAAAATATTCTAAATTCAGTTGTTGTAATTATCAAAATTTTAAATGTAGTTAATGAAATTTTTATTCTGACTCTAAAAATTTATACCTTGTAATCAAATTAAATTGAGTTATAAGATATTTAAATCTCTTGTTCTAAAAGTTAGTGTGAGAAATTTTCTTCAAAGAAATTCAGAATAAAAATTTTTTGTAAAATTTATTTATAAAGTTTTTTTTATAAAAATAATTACTTGACTTTGAATAACATAATTTCTGTCCACGAGTTATGAGATTCATTCTGTGAGAACAGATGGATTCATAAACTGAAAAAAAACATTCTGAAAGGAGTAGAATGAGGAAAACTTGAAATTTAACCTTAACAGTTATTGTAGTCATTTAGAAAATTAAGACTTTTATGAGAGTAATAATAGGTTCCTAATTTAAATTGATCTTAATTTTAATTTGTTTAGTACTTTAATTATGAATTTCAGAAAAAAAAGACTGAAAAATTTTTGACCCTGAATATGTACATATATTATCAATTTTTTGTTATCGTCTAAACTTTGAATCAGTGATTCCCAACCTTTTTATACTTGAGTACCACTTGAGAACTTTGTAGGATCATGGCATACCACTGGTTATATTATAACTTTTTAAGGGGGATCAGATAAATTCTATACACATATGAATAACTTTACAAAATGTATTTAAGTATAAATAAAATAAAATACAGAATATAAAACCAAAATATAAAACTTCCATGAAACTAAAAAAAGCTGTTTATATGTAATTGTTATTAACATAGGAAATACAATTTCCCAATATTAAAGTCTTTATCAGGAGGCTTAAGGAGAAAATTGCTGTTGTTGATGTTTATTTCTTATTAGAGCTTCTATATCAGGTTAAATAGTGCTTATCTTTAATCTTAAGTCATTTTCGATGCTCAGTGCATCTCTGTACTTGTTTTTCACATACATTAACTCTGAAAACCCATGTTCAAGTAAATACATTGTTACAAATGGAGTTAAAATTTTTAGTGCTTGACTAAATTCATAAAGCAATTTCCTAAAAAGTTGATCCATTTAACATCCATTACAGTACAAGCTTTTCTGAACTATTTGATTGGGTCTTTTCCAGTGAATAATACAGCAAAGTTTTTTTATAAGTTTTTCTCTGTTTATAACACCATTACATAATCTATCTGAATTAATTTACATTGTTTTTTGTTGCTTCAGAATTTTCTACATTGTTGATGTTGCTATTCCTAGACACTTTGACTATTTTAACCTTGGAATTATTGTCGCTGAGAATTTTGTCAATGCTCTCTCAAAGCCAGAAACCTGTAGTCATACAACCAGTTTATAATAAGACTCCATTCTGCTTTCCAAGATATATTGTAAAAGATTCTTGGAAGGGAAGTAAGAGAATCAGTTCAAAACATGACTCTATGAAAGAAATGAAGAAACTGGTCTGGAAGACATGAAATATAAAGAAAATTTTGCTTTTCACTTCAAAATAAAAATGTTAATGCTGAAAAGCATTGGGGTTAGAGAAATTCATTAATGTGGGAACAAAGCACAATGTTGGTTTAAACGGTATTTATTGGGACTGAAGAAAAATAATACAGAAAGTGGAGAGAAAAGTATATTCTACAAAATGGGGAAAGAACAAATATTTGAGTACTTAATAGATTGATTTTATCCCTTGCATTTTTATATTTTATTGTAGGAATTCTTAAGGTTTTTCTCAATTTTTATTTTTTTTATAGCAATTTTCTTTTGTAAACTTAGCATGATATAAGGTATAAAGAGCATAACCCTGTATGTTTCTAACCACAAGTATGAACTTAGTAAAAGTTATGCTTAAAAATTCATTTACATCTGGAAGAACATGAACTACAATAAATTTGATAGTGTTGATTTAGCTTTAAAAAAAATTGCATGTCATATTTTTCTCTGAATTTTTTAGCGGACAGGTTTTATATTTATAGGGTAAAATACTGTTTCTTATTTATATTCATAAGATCCTGTAACTGAAGAGTTTGTTTCTTTTGATAACATATTTATCTGAAAGTCTGTATTTATAATTAATAGATGTATTTTACCTTTAGTGATGTCGTATCCTGCTGAAGGCTTAGAATCAGCTTACCGAAATCATGTGGATGATGTCAGAGGTCTTCTTGATGCAAGGCATACTGGGCACTATGCAGTCTATAATGTTTCAGGCAGGGCATATTCTTCTGTGAAATTCAATGCTAAAGTTAGTGAAGCTGGTTGGCCACCTAAAAAATCACCTCCTTTGAATACTCTCATTTCACTCTGTCGAAATATGTATTTATATTTGAGGCAAGACCCTAAAAATGTCTGCATTGTCCATTGTTTGGTATGTTATATGCTCTTATGTTATTTCTTAATACTAATTTCAAAATGAGGGAATTATTATTTCAGTCAAAAAATCATTTTAAAATATAGAAAGGGTTAATTTTTTAAATTTCTACATATTTAGATTAGTCAGTAGATATATATTTTTATTTTTACTCATTTTTTTGTTGATTTACTTTGGCCATTATATGTATTTTTACATTAATTGAGCAATCGATATGAAATAAAGAAATATTTCTATTCAAGCCCCTGATTATTATTCTCCATCCATCTGTTAATTTTTCTTTTGGGCCTGTAGGACAGTTAATAATAGGATGTGAAACTCAGGCA